>BMAW01111961.1:128519-150206 GCA_019974015.1 Nephila pilipes
AAATAAAATAAATAATTGCTGGTACTCTTGTATGTTTGCCTCTTATCTATGGGTAGGTAAAGGCACTGCTATTGTCAAAATATTTCTATTAGGTAGTTTTCATATTCGATTAGAAGTGTGTTGAAGTCTGCGAATTGTGTATCGAAATCGGTGAATTTTGTGTCATAAGCAGTGAATTTTATGTTTTTCATGTTTTAAATAAGTTTTTTTTTTACGTATACAATGATTCATTATTTTGTAACGTTGCACTTGCAAGCAACACAAGGGCTATTGGCGAAGGATCTTGTAATTTTGAACATCAATCAAGTGACGAGGACGACACCTGAGCTAGCTCTATCCTCTCCAAACTTCTACTCCAAGGAAGTATCCAAAACAAATTTAACGTTGATCATCCTCCCATGTGGCAATTCTTTAGAAGCTTCAAGACTTGATCCACGACTGGAAGGAAACATCGCTGACCATAAACTCACGACCATGACCCTCTCGACACACACAGTTAGTCAGTTTGTCATACCTTTAGATACATCTTGCGTCATATCTACAGCATTTAAAACTTTAAGAATTTGTATTATAGTTATGTTCATAACATTCTATATATTGAGCATGTCTATAATTTCAAAAAATGTTTAATATGACTTAAAAATGCTTAAATTATATTATTCAACTTTCCTATAATTTGCATACAAATATTGTGTAATATTAAAAGTTTGTAAGTGTTTATTAGAATAAATTTACGTCCTCTGCACAGGAAATGAATTCATTATATATTATAGAAAATAAATCAGTACTATGGATGGTGTAGATTTTGAGAAAAGTCTATTAGATCTTGAAAACTAAATATTGAGAAAAATGCAAGAACGAATGTAATTCTGTATGACGTGGTACGTTTGCTTACGATTTTAAAATTCATTTTTTGAACTTTCTATTTATAAAATTTTCGCAGCAAATTTATCTACAATATTAACGTAGTACCTTCTGTTTCTTAACCGCAATTATAAACGAAATTTTAAAATGAAAAATTTGAGGCATTTTAGTGTCTCAGTTACCATAGGAGATATTTCAATTCCTTTTTTTCCCTTAATTTCCCAGTAACTCGAAAGTGAACATTCCTGAATTCAAATTCTATGTCTTTCGGATATTTGTCTTAAATATAGTCATAACATAACATATACCAATGCATTTTAAGCTAGACTTTATATTACACTAAGGTTTTTACTAAGCTTTATAGCTAAGTTTTTTTTTTATAAAAATGAAAGAAAAAGTTCGAATTGCATATAGAAACATGCATAGAATAATTAAATAAAAAATTATTAGCAGTAAGATTAAATTTCGAGTGCTAATGTAACAAGTTAATATGTGAAGTGATTGTTATAATTGAGTTAAATTCACACCCAAAAGTTTCTGTAATTTTTTTTCCAATTAATAAAAAGATTTAGTGAAATAATTCAGTTATTCAATTCTTAGGAATTCGTCATTTTCATTTGGGCTTAAAAAGCATTTTATTCTTAGCCTATTTTTCCCAGAATTTTTTTAACCGCTAAAAAAAACCTATCTACAGGCAAATACCCTTTAAATTTGTAACCGTTCCCCAGCCATCACGATTAACTCGATCAATGTATCGACTCGGTGTCATCATTTTCTCAAACCACCCTTGTACTTTTTCATACAAGAGGGACCCGCTAAAGCCTGCAAGCGGTAAAAGGAGAGGGGGGAGTTGTCAGTAAGGAACGCGTAAATTGCTACCCCATTTCCAAGCCCCGTCCTAAGCTTCACTCCCCTCCACTTCTCTTTTTCTTTATTATAATTATTTTCCTTCTTTCGGGAGAAACTTCTTTTCAGGGAGGGAAAACTTTGTCTTTAAACCCATGGTTGACTGACAAATTGGACATTAAGGAAATGCATCTAAACTTTGTCTTTATGAGGGCTGAAGAGTATTGGATAAGACCCTTTTTTTTTCACCCACACGCGTAGTCCCTCTTTTAAGGTTTTATCCGTAAAACTTTCCCGGGGCAACAAAGGGTTAGTACCGAAAAATTTTCTGTCGCGGATATTTTGTTTGATGCCGACGAGGTTTTTCTTTTCCTCTTTGATGGGTGTAAGGAAAGTTGATCTATTGTTTTAATCTTAGCAAACGCGTTTGGCGCTTGGAGACAACTTGGCGCACTTTTGTCAAGATTTTGTCGGCACACGAGTGTTTGAAAGATAATGGTTAAAAGACGTGTAAGCTGTTAATCTTCATAATCAGGAAAATGATAGGGAGCTATTGATCAGTTGCTAGAATCTTTTAAGGTTTTTTCAACGTGGTCAATAACAGACTTAACAAATTAATAGAATACTTAAAAGAGACATCTTGATACGTCAACCGTATTTAAAGGAGATGAGTACAAAAAAAAGGATGAATGCTTGTTATACCGAGCTTGAGGCACTTTGTTTTATCCATTATGCTAAAGAACTTATTATCTTAAATTTAAAGTTCATCTGGCTTTTAATAAGTTTATGAAGACATTCATCTGTCGAAATAAAAAATATATATATAATGCAAAGAAATTTTATTTTGAACAAGAGAAACGAAAAAAAAAAGTGCAAAACATTTCTTTGTCTTTTCGATTGATTAAGCATGATATTGTTATAATGAGGTTTTTAACAAACTCATTAAAGTGCTTTCAGAATGCACGAGAAAAATCAAAATTAAATCAAATTAAGTTCAAAATGCCTATTCAGTATTTTTGTGAGAGTTTTTAAATAAAAGTATGCATCACAATTTAATAATAGAAGAAATATTTGATTTAATATTATTAGAATAATGTAAAATAGTAGGTACTCTTTTCTCTCATAGTTTGAGTGATGATTTATGTTAATAATATCTACTTCCTATAAACTCAATTTCCCCCTTGGAATTAGAAGTGTCTTGATGGCATTATCTGTGAACAAATCTTTCTTATGATCAATAAATAAGAAATAAAGATTATTTTATAACAAAAACGCGATAACAAATCATTCTATAAATGTATAAAATTTATATATTTTATTTATATTTTCAAATTCAACCGATTATTACTTTTTTTTTTAATATTATTCCTTAACTGTAAATATTGTCTGATCCATCAAAATTCACGTGGCTCTAGTTTAGGTTGTGGTATTCCCACTTCTCTTCTGAAGCAATGGCTTCCTAGGAAAACAGAGACGTTATCTGGCGGTCGCATATTATGGTGCTTGACGTCACTATAATATTGTCTACGTAAACCAGATGGAGTTAAGACCATTGAATGCGAATGGAATGTAAATCAACGTGCAAGCTATGGTTTCCGAGGCAAAACTTGATTAGAAAAATTATGGCGTCTTTCACATCAATATTGCTGCCGCCAGAAAACGGCCCCGCTTTTCTATGAAACTATAACTTCAGTTCTAAGCCATCTAAACTCAATAAATGTTCATTGAAGAAAGAGACAGCTAAGAAAAATCAAATTAGTTTTATTCTATAACCCTAGAATAATCACAAAACATCAATTTTTATGAATGTGGAGCGGTTACTAACTTAAGTCCTCAGTCAGAGATTATAACTGAAATTTCTACTTATCTTAATAACATCAAAACTGAATCCCATTAAGGAAAAACACTTATAAACTTGATTCTAGTCAAAAATTCGGTCTTAAATGGTCATTAAACACCTTCTCATACCTCTATAGTGTGCAATTCAAAGCAGCGACTTCGTATTACTGGCAATAACACCAGTATCTTTTAACTCTTTATCTGATTATTTCCTATTCACCTCACTTCTATACATATAACAATACTGTTTTACATAAATAATACATTTATTCACGAGATTATGTTCACAAATCGAGCAGTGTAATAATGTAGCCCAAAAGTTCAAGGGAGAATAGCGTGAATACCCGTTACAGGTTAAACCAGGTTGTGGTGCATTTAACTTCAAGACCACTTGCGACTTCCTAGGTCATCAAGTGTGACTTTCTAAGTGACTTTAAACTGGCAATACGTTTAGTCTCCTGAGCCATCAGGTGTGATCTTCGGGATGGATTTCAATTTGTAATGTAAGTCATTTTAAGTTCATTAGTTCAATGTTATTGTTTTTGTGACAATTAAACAGCATAATTTTATTTGAATGCTTCCTGAAGTCAAATTTTTAGAGAATTAAAAATGTATTTTAGGGTATCTACATGAAAAAGATCTACTTTTCTTGCATATACAGTTAATATGGTTGCAGTTCAAAAAGAATTGACTTCTCTAAAGGATTGTTACTTTTGTCATAAAATTGATTAAAGATAAAAAGTTTTAATAAATGTTACTTAAAGTTTAAATTAACATACATTTTTTTTAAAAAATGTAATGCTTCAAATTCAAGTTTTTGAATGCGGTTTATTATATTAGAAATGGACTGATGTTTTATACGATATCTCATCCCAGACTTAATACATTATATTCTTTCGATTGGTTTTTTACGGATGAAAAATAATATATTAGATTCCAAAATTATTGAAAATTTTGTCAAATGTCATTATTAAATTGACTGATTTTGTCAAATTATCAAGATATCATATAGGTTCTGCTTTAAAAAATAAAATAAAGGAAAAAAATAGTATATCTATGAAGTATTATGTAGGAAGAACAAACAGGTATTCGTGAAGAGTGCGTAATTGTTTCATGACACCTTTTAATGAAAGCTTCTTCGAAACTTCATTATGAACCAGTTCCTAACTAGAAAAATTAAATAATGTCTAGAAAAATGGGGGGAAAATATCAAATTTTTACTTCAGTGCCTAACTCTGTTCTGCATCTCATTGATAATTGAATAAATATTTCATTTTTATATATAGATACCGATTTTAAAAAAATACTTTTATAAGTAATTTTGCTAATTTTCAAAGTGAATTATCGGTGGATTCGATGATAATTTTAAGACAGAAGTGTCCAACACGAAAGACTTTGAGGGCGAATATATATATATATATATATATCCAACTCTCTCTCTCTCTCTTTTTACTCTATTTTGAAATAATACGGTTCTCCAATATACTTTTTCCCACGAAAGTTTTGTTACAGCAAAAATCCCAAACATTTTCTTTTTTAAATTTTGACAGAGTAATCAGAAGACGGTCGGTTTGAGTACACACCTGCATGAGTGACTCGTATACTTCATGGCTTATTTACTTTGTATTCTGGATTTACGGGAATACCCGAATTTTATAACTTTTTTCTTTATTTCGTTGCACTTCAACTTGAACACAGCATTTCGTTCTGCAGCCTTTAATGCTTGTTGTAAAAATTTTTTACCAGCATGAGCCAAAAGTGGAAGTTTCGTAGTACAAAAATCAGTTATGTGTTCTAAAATTATAACTCTATCAAATGCAACTGGTGGCGAAGTTTTTAACAATTTGCAAACGGCTGACATCGAAGAATTAATGCTAGAAAGCCCTTTGGATGAGAACGATTTGATTGAATTTATGACAGTTTAAGGTAATAAAAAGTGAAGTTGAAGGAGAAGTTCAGCTATTAACAGTTGATTTAATTCACGAGGACATGAAATTTGCTACAAGTATGGAACAACACTTTCTTACTCATGATTCGGACATCAAGAATTCTAGAGAAACAAAAACAAAAAACAAAAAAACCCGCTAATAACAGACTTTGTAACAACAAAAATCCAACAGAAGCCGTTAATAACAAATGAAATTCTTTGTTTGTATCAAAAACGACCTTGGGGTAGACATATCGATACATCTACTGATGATAGCATTTTTGATTCAGCTCGTAATAAACGTGCGCGCTTGTTACCAAGTAGCTGTGAATAGTTGTTTGTAAGTAGTTTTATTTCTAATATCAATTTGAGTTTTTGTATGTATGAATTTATAGACCGAAGTTTCTCTGTACACTAATTTTTTTAATTTTAAAATGAAAATGAATTTTTTTAAGTATGTAATATGGATTTCATTATTACTTTTTTTGGCACGGTATTTCAGGAAAATACTTAGAGTTTTTTCTTCTTACTCGATTATTTGAAGTTGTGGAGCATATCCCCAAATTTACTATGTGTCGCAAGTATTTTTACATGATTGTCTAAGGAAAGCATCTACCGTGTAAAAAAAGAGTTGGGTATATATGTGTGTGTGCGTGTGTTTGTAAGCGTACATGTGTGTGTGTGAAAAATTCAATTAATCACCTTTTTAATTTTCATTCTTTCAACACCTATTCAAATTCTCACGTTAAGAACTACTACTAATTTCACCTCTCGAGTAGCGGTAAGCAGCTAATCCTCTCGAACTCCATCAGAAAAATCAAGAACATTCTGCTATAAATTAAGGAAAATTATATTTTATTGAATTAAATGTTTCATTTGTATGAAACATAATTTAAAAAACTATCTTGTAATTGCAACACAATACTGGTTCTAAGTTATTTGAAATCGATAGACAACGGATAATTTGTCTGTTAATTTGGAGCCATACGCGTCTGCTTCAAATATATTAGACTTGTTGCAGACAGACTAGCTGCTGCTATTTCGCATGATTGGCCCATCACATTTCCTCCCGCGTCTATTTATGAACACCCGCATTCTTCAGTAGGTTTTGTGGTTAGGTATGCATTGTGTATTGCCGACTCACGCAAGACGTCCTCGTATTTATTAAAATTATCTCAACATTAAGATAATTTCTGAATAAGAATATTGAAGAAAAATTTGAACGATAGTTGAGTCAATGTACTGAAACATTTTTAAAGTAATGGGATATAATACGAGTGACTAATGTGTAATATTCAAAAGAGAATACTCTTATGTACAAAAAATTTTTTAAAAATAATTCTTAGATGACCCAACTTTGAGGGTCATTTGTTCACCCCGGTCGGGCCACACGTTGGCCAGGTTTGCTTTAAGCAATAAAGTTCATTTATTTACAGAAATCCTTTTTATGTACTCAAATAACATATTTTCTGTTACTTTACTGAAAACTAGACATTTTAAACATAAAAAGAGAGTAATGCAATGGTAAAATAATTAGCTACATAAACAAGTAAGAAATTATTTTTGTCTATTCCTTTCTTCAATAACTGATTGATTGTAATTCTGCTATCTGATAATTACTTTTAGGGAACATTTAATAGTAAATAAAACCAATTTTTAGTATGTCTTTTTTAGTGATTTAACGAAAGTAAAGTTTTGAAAGAGAAAACATATGCTCATTTGCCAATTAGCTCTGAAAACTTTTATTTAAAGACGATTTAAATACTTTCAAAGTAAAATATGTTAAATGTATAAAGTTAATTCAAAATTTATGAAAAATATATTTATTTATATTATTTCCAACAGTCAGAAAAAACTAAATTAATACTGCAAAATAACGCGCTCATAATATTTTAAGACTAAGGGTATAAATCGAATTTATTTCATTGCTATTTAATATTTTTCAGCAAACCCTTTAATTAGAGATTGCTAAAGAGAAAGACATTTAATTCTACTAAATTGGGATGTCTTAAGTTTTTTGTGAGATTTCTTATTATTAAAATAAAAGAGAAATAGAAAAAGAAAAAGTGAAAAAAATTAGGAACGAAAACAGAGCTAACCACTACCAAGATAGTGATTTTTTTTTTTCAAAACTCCTTTTATTTTGTCTATAAACCAGCATTTAGAATGCTATTAAAATTTAGAATGCATTTGAGAAGAGAAAACGATTACCATCTGAACAGTTGGACGCCTTTCAGAAAGGTTGTATCATATGACTACAGGAAGGTAGGTGGTCATTCCTAGAGATTGCACATAATAAAGGTAGCTCAAATGTTACAGTTTCACACTATTGGCGAAATTGAATACAAGGAAGTTATGAGTCACGACAAGCAGACTCAAGGAGAGCTGCGCGGACTGTAAGTAAGGCAGATCGAAGAATTGTGTAGAATACCAACTACCGAAATTTCAGATATTATGCAAACAGTGATTCCCACTCTGCATTATCCTGTATGTTCCAGTACCATTAGCAGAGGACAGGATGCTACTGGATTGCTTGCACAGAAACCATTGCGGAGATTGCCCCTGACACCACAGAAACGTCTCCAGAGACTGCAATGGTGCAACGAAATGGAACCATTCGGAGTGGCAGCGGTTCATCTTATCTTTAGTGATGAGTTTCGCTTTTGTCTTGGTATGGATGACAACCGCATAGGGTGTAAAGGTAATATTGTCATTGCCGCAATCGAAGCTTTGCTGTCACTCGTCACACATCCAGACAGCAGAGTGTAACGGTTTTGAGGGCGATTTCATGCAATGTTGGATCATCTTTGGTCTTCATCAGAGTCATTTTGGTGGGCCAAAGGTACATTAGTGAGGTCCTTCGACTATAGGCCATTCCTTTTCTTTCCAATTCCCAATCATCTATTTCTTCAAGACAATAATCGTGCTTATACCACTGCCCTCTCAAATGCTTGCCTTGCAGCCAAAAACATTAAGCCGTTGTCAGCTGCATCGCAGGCTCGACACCCATAGTCGAAGGACCTCACTAAAAGGATGTTATAAGCCATTCTGTTAAGACTCCATTGCTACCACGAAATATGCAAGACTTGCTTGCCAAAATTCAATCTGCATGGGATGAGCTGAGTCAAGACACTAAGAAGAGCGTCTATGTTTTCATGCTACTACCTGTGACATAACGAATAAGAAATAAGGGTGGCCCAACATCTAATTGAGAGTTGTAATAATTTTGTATTTTGATTAATACATCTTGTCATATCTTCGCTTGGTTCTTAATAATTTATTGTTGTTTTTGTGAGTTTTAACTCATTTTCAAATATCATTTGAATCTGATAATTTCTTTTAGGTACAACTTTTTTCTGATGATGAGTGTATGATACTATTAAATTTTTAAATAACTGAATACTAAACATTTTTACTTTTTATCTGAGATACACACAAAATTACATAACTTAGATAAGATTTGTTATGAAAGTTTGAAAAATAATCCCTATTTTTCTCTGTAGTGCAAAGTTTTTCTTTTACAATTGAGAATAGCTTATGGAAAACATTATGGGTAGCTTTTTATTTTATAAAACAGATCAATCTTTAGTACTGCTTAAAGATAAATTTATATTAAATATAGATAGTTAAAATAAACAGAATAAGTTTCAATTTTATCCTTAGAAATGCACTGTTCAATTCGAGTCCTTAAAAATTTAATGCAAGTTAAAAATTAAAAATTAAATTTAATATTAAAATAATTTTACTAACTTTTATGCTATATTGTGACAATGCAATTTTCTAATGTTCATTTAATATTCTCATTTCATTTTTCTTTAATATTAAATATTAATAATAGTAAGTATTATCTTATCAAATTAACACATGGCAAAGTTATTTAACTAAATAGTTATATGTATTTCTGGTAACTATGAAAACCTTACAATGTTATAGATATAAAAAAAGTGTGTTACTTTCTCATTCAGTTTACCTTGCCATATAATTTCTGCAATCCTTAGATTCATATCAGATAGTGCATTTGTTAGATCACTGAAGTATTATTTTCTATAATGTTTAGTTTTATTTCTTTATCTTATATAAATCCGTAATTTAAGAAGGAAATGTCATTTTGATGAAATATACATGTTATGTTTTTTTTTATGTATAAGCAAACATTTTAAATAAAAAAGACACTTACATATTATGTATCGTAATTGTATTATTGTAGAAGCAGTCCTGAAATATATTTAGTTTTGCAAGAATTATACTGCTCATACATAAAATATCTCCTTTTTCTATTAAGACCTGATACCTTATAATAATCTTTGAAGCTGACCAACTGCTTTAAAAGGAATATTTTCATTATGTGCACACACTAAAAAGAGAAAACTTAATTTTTATTCTACCTTCTATTTTCTGTGCACTTCATCCATTCATTATTTTAATTTTACGCATTTCAAGAGCTTCTGTTTATAAGTGAAAGCATTCACTAATAATTTTTCGCCCTTACGAACGCCTACGTATGAACATATGTGTCTTACGTATGACAATATAAAATGAAAAAAATTTCTTCTTAAAAACTTAAAAATAACATCTTTTAATTGGCTTTCTTATTAAAATATCTTTTGAATATAATAGAATATTTTGTTTAATTATCAAAGATTGCTTGTAAGAGTTCTAATCAGTTACTTAAAATTAATTTCAATTCATTAAAATCGATAATAAAGAAATATATTGATTCTAATATAAGGAACAAATATATATTGTTCTTGATTATTTCGGATTCATAACAAAATATTTCAAATAAGGTCTTAACCCAATGATATGTCTTATTTTCACAGAATAATTTCTTAAACAAGACACACACAATTGTCCTCCATTTTACGTTGAAGCATGGGTTTTGAAATAAAACTGGACTAAATATAGAATTAGCAAACTAAATATTTTACTTATTTAAAAAGAACAAAAAAATTTTTTTAAAAAAAAGTCTATAAAATCATATGGTTCATAAGTTTGAAACCATACCTTCAGTAAGATTTATTCGATACATAATACTATACTAATTTATGTAACATATTTTTTTGAAAATATGACATTTAAACCAATTAAAGCATTAAACAATTAAACTTTCAAATGAATACGCATTGCATGCTACCTTGGTAAATAAATACTTGTCACTTTAAGCTGCTTTTTAAAAAGGAAGGCACATGAGAAATAAAATGTTCTACATCATGTGTTTAAATAATAAAACGTAATCAGAGAAATATAATTCAGGGAAATTTTCTTAATATAGAACATTTTTACTTTGATTTGATATGTGATTAACTTTATATAGTTCATATAATTAGAAACTTATTAGAAACATTTAGGAATCAACTTCAATAGGGGAAAAAAGTTCTCATGAATTTGTAATAGGGAGACACGTCTTAAAGATCTTGCCAGAAAAGAAAAAGCAGAGACAATATATTAATTTCCAAAAGGAAACTCTACTAATAATTACTGTAAATGTTTAAAACATGATACTTTTTGCTGTCATACCCTTTAACATAAAAAAGAAAACATCAAAATTAAAGGGATTTTTTTCACCATATTTTCTTAAGCTAGAAAGAATACCTACTAAATCAGTAGAGGGTCAGTACACTAATTGGATACTATTAAAGACATATTTTTTTTTTTCTGCTGCCGAACTTTTTAAATTAAAAAGCTCCATATATTATTTGAAATCCAGAAACAGTCTAATGCATTTATTTCCACACCAGAAAACTGAACGTTTTGATATATATCAGTGTACAGTCTTTTTGAAATAAATTTAATTCAGTTAAGTCTAGGATTTTATGTATTTAGATTAAAGAAGATAAAACTATATTTTTTATCAAAAATTATCATCATTGCACATCCTTTGTATCTTTAATTTCATATCGTATTATTGGATACATACTTTATACTAAGAAAATAATGAAAGTAGTAATTTTTGGTACGCGAGTACTTCTACGTAGCCCCAACTCAATTAAGTCATCCTAAACTGTAAATCAATCCGACCAATACCGGTTAAACGCTTTTCGCTCTCGGAGTATAAACCCGCAGCCTGAGATTAAAATATCTTCCAACGTAATTTTAAGATCTTTCGAAGCAGGTGGTCTCCGTTTAATTATCGAATAACGAGCCAAAAAAAGATGCTCGTTGAGCGAGGAGCAAATAGTTCAGCCTAAAATCTCTTAATGCACGCAATATTTCAATATGCATTTAAAACCAGAACTAACTTCACTGTGGGAAAGAAAAGTTAAGAGGCAGAAAGAATTACTGCAGCATTGGGGCTACGTAATAGACCTAAATCGCCGCAGGCAATGTATTCACCAGCATAGCTGCCCATAATTCAAGAGAACGTAAACTTCAAGCAACCGTTTGATCATAAAATAATGATTTTTCATGGAAGAAAAAGGAGAAAAAAAAATTATATTTATGTACTGCACCTATTAGCTTTCCCACCTATCATCTGAAAGTTTAATACTTCTCATAAAAACCTTTTCTCGAAGCAAGTCTTTAATTTATTAATGACCAGGATCAAAAGGAAGAAAGAGACGATAGAGGAAAAACCCTATGAATATGAACTAATTACTTAAGCAAGGCTTCGCCTTATGAATATTCATGGGACACAATGCGTAACAAAAACGATCCAACGGAATGTAATCATCTGCGATAGAAAAGGCATATGAAAGAAAAAAAATTGGAAAGAAAATAAGAAATAAAAAAAACGGGAAGCGTTTATCTTTACAAGTTTTTGTTCGTTTATGTGATAGAAGCTATTTCAGTAAAGTGTACGAAAATATTTAAGAAAAGAAGAAACGGCATTTTTGAATTAGCTTAATCCATTTTTGAACGCTAAATAGTTTTCAGAAAGAAGGTGAAACTGCTTATTTGTGAGAGGAGTGAATAATTTACTGATTTGGAGTATTTTTCCAAATAAAAATTTAATGGCGGTATGCTCACATTCATTACTGTCGGTTAGCATCACGCTTTGTTGACAGAAAATTTAGATTTGTAGAAATTAAACAAAAAAGCACCGATGTAATGTATTTATTTTTCTTCAATTTGCTTAACAAAATTATCCGTTTCAGTTTCTTGATAAAGATGCTTACTTTAATAAGCGGAGGAATATTAGAGTTGTTATTTAAATTCAAAGCGAGAATAATTAAGAAAAATGCTGAAAAACGAACATTAGTTATAGCTCTAAATTTATTTACTTGATATTTCCTTTACTGAGCAGAGTGAAAAAAAAATGGGAACGAGATAAAGCTACATTTTAAGTGCAAAAAAGTAAAATTTAGTTTCACATACTAATATGAAACCATTTACTGTAAAATTAAACAATAGGAAATTAAATAAAAAAAAAATAAAACTGGTTATTCTTAAATAATTTATTAGATAAAAAAACATTTGTAGTATTTTATTAGTTATCAAAAGCTTCTATGCAGTTGTAAGTTCCTCTTATTTATACATTGATTGCTAAATTTCGTAGACTTGTAAATGTTAGTCAACATGCATTTGTCGAATTATATTTCAATGTAAATTTGTATTGAGCAAATTCCCTGAAAGCGTAAAAGAGGATAATAACAACCATGTAATTTCCCACTGATAAAGAATCTCAACTAATAAATCTGAAAAATGGAACGAGAGGGGGAAAAAGAGAAATAAATTATACTGAAAACAGTAAGCAAAAATTTTGTTTCTAAGTAAGTGAACGCAAGGTAAAAATATATATAAATTAAGATATCTGATTATATACGAGTATAACCTATTCGACTGAAATAGTAACATGTATTTATTTTATTTGAAATGATTTTGTAATTAGCAAAAAAGTAAAAATACCTTGAGTATGGAAAATATAAGATTGTTACAAGATGCCTCAAAAGATGGTTATTCTTACAAAAAAAAGCCATAAATGTTTTTTGGGGGAAATGATTTATATTGATTGCGAAAAAAAGAGAACAAAACCTTGAAAGAAAAATTTTTTTTTTAAATGTTGAATGAGCTAAAAAAATTGAAGGAATTTAAATTAAATAAAAGAAGTATTAGAAAATAAGACAGATTGAAAATATTAGAAAAAGTACAAAAATTTGGAATTAGAAAATGTAGAGAGATAACTTTGATCAGGAAACATTGTTTTCGAAAATTATGCATGCGTATGAATATATCATTAGAGCAATAACAGATTCATATTTTTTTAGAAAATAAGACCAATGGTGTTATTTTTATCCTCAGTTTTGTTTATTTTCATTTAACTTTAATTTAAAAACAAGTTGAAACACAAGGATGTCCTTTGTTATGGTTCTTGTAAAAAAATATTTTCGAACAGTATAAAAAATTATCGGACAGAATTTATTCTAAAAAATTAAAAGGAAATGACTATTATTCATAGATATATAAAAAACATTTGTATATCTATGAATAATATTCATTTAAAGCGTAATGTAAAGCGAATAGAATCAATGTAAAGCGGGATTTCTACAAAAAGTAAATGACTGCGAAGTATAATAATCAAGGAAATAATCTAGAATATTTTTCCACTAAGTTTAATTTTTACGTGTATATATTATTCATGAACATTCACTAAAATACTGTTTTTAATTTTGTACATTGGATTAATATTTTTAAAGAACGCTTACAACGGGTCAAATATTGAACAATCAACGCTAAGGATAATATTCCTTTATACAAGTGTAAAGCTTTCAAAACGCTAAAATCATGCCAATAAATTTACATTAAATGTTTCCAGCAATTTTTCCCTAATATGTAAGGATTGTTTTGAAAATGAGAGGGAAATGATATTGAATAGACTCCTTTTGTGTAATGAAGTGAAAGTAATGATCTCGTAACACTTATTGAAACCATTGTCTTAATAAGACGATATACAATATTTTTTTCATCAGCAACAGTATAATATAATTGGGTTATGATAACCTAGAGGTTACGGTCCCGAACTTCACGATTGACAATGTTAGAATCGAGTAGTTGCCTTGAATCCTAACCCACAAAAGACCATCGTATGCAACAGCGAGAATTCATTAAGTTCACAATTGAGCTTCAAAGTCCTTCCGAAATGTAGTGTGGAATTTAAAAAAGATAGATGCCATCTCAGGTAACGTCTTTATAGTCTGTCAGGAGTTCTAATTAAGGTAAGTCTCTATCAGTCCTCGTGTAGCCCTACAGTATAATGTTAAATAAGTCCAATCAATCTGTACACTATATAAGCAACAGAGAAATGTTTGTAAGAATCAAAATCTATTAGATATCATTACACACCTTATGAACTGATAGCTCACAGTGTACTTAGCATAATGTACCACCTTTCCTACTTCATTAAATCTAAAGCTCACAGCCAGTTTTTTTTTAATTAGCATCCGGTGCAGCCTATCTCTCTCTAAATATGTATCTGCAACAATTAGGAAATCAATTATTGCGAAAAGGCGCTCATGACATTTCATCACTCATTGAGCAACCACAACAATATCCTTTAAAACCGAAGACATTGCACGCCATGAAAATTGATGGCGAATCGAGCTAAAGCTTCTCTTTTTGCGTTAATTAACTCAGTCAACCCTTTTCCCCGAAATATGAAGGAACTGCACTCCCCAGCAATTAATCACGCCAAAATTTCTCCTCCCGAGTTTGAAAAGTGGAAACCGGGTGGGGGGAGAGAAGGAAAGACTCAAAATTACTTCTCTAATTGTATCGGATATGTCTGCGCCGCACACCGGATGTATCCTTGCGCCCAAAACCGCACCGTCTGATAACTTGTAAAAGCATTTAAAGAGACCACGTTTAAAGCTTTTAAAACGGATCCCCTCCCTTTTGGTGTAGTATCGTCGCACTTCTCCTACACCCACCGCTTCAGACCCCGAGTGTCGGACTTAACATAATTACCGCTCTATTCCTCGCACAAACATTAATCCTTGATGGATGACGCATTGTTGAGCGCTTCATAATCTTTTGGGCACTCCAAAATGGCGGGACACTACCGTAATGAACCCGTCAGGTTCCAGCTCTGTCAAAGTAAGTGTTTAACTTTTAATTAAAGCTCGTAGGGGGGACGGGATAGGTGCGGACCACTCTGTTGAACTTTTAAGGGGAAGAACAAAAGGGGGAGGGAAAAGGTGCGGGGGCCAATTAACGCGGCGCCCGGTCTTTGTTCTGCTTGAGAATGCGGCCCCCCTTCCTTTAAAACAGCCCCCATCGTCTCGGGGCAGCATCTCCTTTTGTTTTAGCCCAGCTTTTGCGAAACGTCCGGGCGTCTTGCTGTTTGAAGGATGGTAGGGGCATCCGATGCAGCCGTTGGAGAATAAAAATCATGAAATTGCGGCGTGATACAGCATTTGTACCTGACTGTTAAAGAGAAGCTCGGATTTCACGCATTGCACGCTCTCTTCCTTAACATATGGGGCCTCGCCCTTTTCAGTCGTGCTCGCAGATGTAAGCTGTAACTTTTTGGGCCGATATTCTTTTTGTATTCTAATTCATTGAATGAAATAATTGCATTCATGCGCAACTCGACTCAGACTCTTCAGGACGTGAACAAAACTGGGTTAAAAGCACGAGACAATAATAGTTACTGTGTAACCACTTACTAATATGCATACACTGAGAGCAAGTGAAGAATAATTAGATAATTATAAAAAAAATTAGACATAATTTAATTTCGTTTTCCCGATGAAAAAAAGCTAGTCCCTTTCGTAAAACAAGTCTCATTTTTATTTCATTAAAAAGTAAATGAAATAAAAGAAAAGAAGTGATAAAACAATAATATAATTTGAATTTGAACGTAATTTAATTTGAAATATATTAAACACAAAAAAGACGCATCTAGTGAAGTACATATTTTTGTATGCAATATATCGGAGGGGCTTGTGTCAAATAGTCATAGGTATCATTTTAAAAAACTGAAACGCAATAAAATTCATGAAGCTTTTAAAATTAAACTTAAAATTTCTTAAGAATTTAGATATAAATTTTTAATTTTAATATGGAATTTTTCCCTTTTAATATCTTAAATTTTGTGGCATATAACTAAAAATTGTTATGTTAGAATAAAACTATACTTAATACAACCATATACATATATATACAATAAAATAATGTAGAAATATAATCCATATATAATCAAATGTTTTCAATTTTAACATTAAAAAAAAAGTTCCCTATGCTGGACATTACTTAATAAAAGTCCTTAAACTTATTTGTTTTTTTTTAAGGAAACAAAATATTAGAAACTATTACTTGTGCTTTGAAAACGAAAACTTATTAGTGGAAAGTGGATAGAATATAATTGTGTGCACTGGATTTGTTTAATAATTAATAAATTTGAATATGTTACAAAAATCACCGTGCTTATAGAAAAGGTTTATTAAAGAGTTGCTGCTAAACGAACGCAATTCCTGTAAGGAAATTTGGACTATGTACATTCTTGTTTAGTATACTGATTTAAACTCTTTACATGTCAGAGACACTCTTTAGGGGATTGAATGTATTGACACGCAAGTGTTGGGTCAAACAACTTAATTTGATTTATTAGTTGATTTCATTGCAGCAAAGTCCTTATTCGGCAAAAGAAAAAGGGAAGTGTTGGCTAACAAGAAGAAAGAGGGAATCGAAAAAATAGAAAAATATCGCTAGAGCATTCCAAAGGCACATCATCTGTGTTTACTAGAGGCAATAAGCCCCAAGAGAAAGAGCGGAAAGATATCTCGAGGTCATTAGTCCAGTTCTTACCTAAAGAAGACAAAACCTTGAAAGATCAACTACTTTAACGCTCAGATAATCAGCAATTTTGTTCCTAAAAATGCAAGATATTTTAGATAGAAATATAAACAGTGATTCAACTGAAACATTTTAAGAGTAGATAACATTCTCTGTGAATCAAATGCTGATTCCGCATCCAAGAAGCATTTTTTGATGGAATATATTTTTTTTTTAAAAAAAAATTATCCCTTATTTTGCAAATTCACAACTTACTTTTAATATTTTTATCACGAATATCCACAAAAGAGGATGTTTGTTTTATTTTGGGGAATTTGATGGCTATATATATATAGAAAATAAATCATTATGTACAACCACATTAGCTAGATATGCATATTAAGAATTTAGTTACTATAAAATTGTGGAAGAGACTAATAATTACACAACAAATAAATCAACATATAACGGGAAATCTCCCGTTTTTTTCTACCGTTAAATGGTTATACAGGCCACGATTGTATCATCGACGTTCAACTTCAGCATAATCTGTCTTTAAAGTTCTTTTTTTACTTTTCTATAATAATTTAATAATTCTTTTAGGAGAGAATCAAATAGTTCAATTCTAAGACTTCGTATTATTAAGTGAGTGTATTTCTTTCTACAAAAAAAAATGGGATATTAATAATCATGATTCACATGATATTTAATGGAACTTTATTTCATCCATGAAACCAGTGAACTGTGAAATTACACAGTCATATTAATCATTCAGTAATAAAAGAAATCATTAGCCAGTTTCATAATGATATATTATTTTTAAGATGTACAATTTTAATTGTATCAGAGAAAGATTTAACACATCAATCAATAACTCCCGAGACTAACATTGAAAACAACATTTTTTTTGCAAAATTTTTTTTTATTCATCAACATAACACCTTTTGTTAATCACCTTTTAGGGTGATACAATCTTTCCAACGCTTTTCCAAATCTTTTTTTTTTTTTTTTTTTCAAAAAAATTTTTTTTTTCTTTTTTCGCAAGAAATCTTTTTTGTTGCGAGTAAATAGCAATAAACAGCTTTATGAATCATCGACTCGTTGCTGTTTTTGTTCCATCGAAAGCAATCGCGGCACCCACTTGGAAAAAA
This sequence comes from Nephila pilipes, assembly GCA_019974015.1. NCBI lineage: Eukaryota > Metazoa > Arthropoda > Arachnida > Araneae > Nephilidae > Nephila > Nephila pilipes. The sequence continues at coordinate 146,856 of BMAW01111961.1, forward strand.
CCTTTTTCACTTCACTTCAAAAAACCTTTTTCAGTAAATACACTTCCATATGATATCTGTGTCATCTCAGCAATCTCACGGAGCTTCACTTTACGATCTTTCATTATAATTTTTGTCACTTCACTCACATTTTCCGGTGTAACGGCTTCCTCAGGTCTACCCGAGCGTTCCGCGTCATTTGTGTCGGTACGACCACGTTTAAACTCGGCAAACCACCGACAAATCGTTGCTTTTGATGGACAAGAGTCCGGGTAACATTTTCAATCCATTGTTTCGCTTGCACGGTGTTTTTACCCATTAAAAAACAATGTTTTATCAGAACACGAAACTCGGTTTTTTTTTCCATTTTTTAAACAAACTACAAAACGACTTTACTCCAACCTCGATAACTCAGCTGTTTCTGGTCCGATCGACTTAAAATTTTGACACGTTTCAAGCAAAGGTTAGTACTCTAGAAAGACCTGGTTACTGGTTTACTACGAGCGCCATCTCTGGGTTAGTCTCGGGAGTTATTGATTGATGTGTTAAGGTAATACTCGAAATATATCTTGAGGATGTCGTTACTTAAGTTTATGTCTATGAATGCAGGACTGTGACATGCTGTCATAGATTCGTGTAGTGATGTCGATCTTGAATGTAATTTAATATCTGTAATGAAATCTTTCGGGAAGACTACATGTGTCTCGTGCATTCATGTTTCCTCACACTCAGAAACAGAGGCCTAGTTAGAGGATTAAACTCCAAGGAATGCGGAAGCCTATATCACCATTGGAATATGTCGTAAGGGCGCAACTTCTAAAATTGGGATAGAATATAAAAATTCAAAATGTATTTGAAAACGATTACTGAACGATTGAAGAACGTACTAACTAAATATGTAATATATTCTCCTCCTATGATTTGATAAGAATTTGTAAATGATATTTTAAACATTGCTTTTTTTTTATGTAATATCAACTCCTTTAATTGTTGAGCAAAAGTTTATGAACTCCTTTTTTATTGAAAGTTTTAAATATAAAAAGTTATTCAAATTTGTAATAGAAATTTTGTTAATGTTTTTGAAGGATATTATATTAAATATGAAGAAATAAAAATTGAAGGATATTAAAAACATTGTAATTGTATATAACTTATATCCTTAACAAAATAATAACTTAGATTAAATTTGTTAAATCATATTCAGACAAAAATATAAAGGATAAAAATCCTAATATTCTTGGAGAGATTTTGAGGCTCGTATATTCGTAATTAAAAAAATTCGTATAGAACGGAGGTGCTAGTGAAATATTGCGAATAATACACTGGTGTTCACAATTAAGAGAATTCCCATATTTTGCAGAATTTCATGAAAAGAATTGAACGAAATGTAAAATACGGTTTCGAAACAAAGATGCAAATCTTATACATCGAATATGTAAGAGTATACGAGTATGGGGGCGGAACTAGTGGAAAAACAGGATTTATAAGCGCACGTGCTAAAATCCGCATTTCGTTCGCTAGCGTTTTTCGTCGAATTTCTTGTGGTGGGTTTTTTTTTTTTTTTTTGCATCAATCGCTTAAATTAAAATTCAAACAGTAAAAATGAGTAACGACCAAAGTTGAGATGATGGAATGAGGTGGCGAATTATGGATAGGTTAAAAGCAGGCCACTCTCAAATCCAGATTTGCAGAGAATTCGATTTAATGCCAAGCGTAGAGTCCAACTTATGGAAACAGCTTAAGGATATCGGATCCGACGATAGAAAGCCTTAACAAGGTCGTCCAAGAGCCTTGGAGGCCAGAGAAGATCATCATTTGTCCATTACAGCGAGGCGTAACTAACAGGGATGCTACAGCTTCTCAGGTCCTTCATGAGTTGTATGCAGCCACAATAACTTGAGAGTTATAGGAAAGATGTTTTGGAGCTCTATATCCGCCTTCTCGGGAGTCCAATTGGTCCTGATTTCCATGTAATGGATGACAACGCGAGGTCACATAGATATCAGCTGGTCGACGAATTTCTGGAAAGTGAGGATATGCACCGGATGTATTGGTCAGCCAAATCTCCAGACTTCAGTCCTAAAGAACATGCCTCGGATGCTCTAGGGAGAGCAATTGCAATTCGCAAACCCCTTTCGAGAACCATCCCAGACCTGAAAACAGCGTTGGTGAACGAGTGGGATCAATTGCCACAGGAACTCATAATCTTCCTTATTTCTAGCATAAATCACATTGCGAGGTCTATATATCTGCTAGAGGGAGAGCATACTCCCTATTAACCCATTTTATTTGTTCTATTCTGCAACTGCTATTTCTTACCTTGAGACTCCGATGAGCGTTACACGCGATAATGCGAGTGTATTATAACTGTTTAATAGTTATTTTTTTTTTGTATTATATCAACCCTATGTACACACCAAATATCATTAAAATCTGTCCAGTAGTTCTGGAGATAATCGACCACATCGGAAAATTCTCTTAATTTTGAACAGCAGTGTTTAAAAAATTTTCACTGTATAGAATTTTTCATTTCTCCTTACTTGTATAATGAATTAAACTATTTCGAACCCTTCAGTTTCAAAGACATTTCAGATTGTTGAGAAGTGTGCCTATCTTTACGAAAAGGAACATACATTGTTTCTTTTATCATTCACAAAAATTAATATCATATGCATTAGGTTTACAGAATGTTGTATAGTAGATTGTTGCTCTCTTTTGCCATAAAATCTGCTGCTTTATTATCAAATATTCTGATGGAAAAATATATTCTCTAGAAGGAGTTAGTTTCCCTGCACGTAAATTAAGAAAAAAAGAATTAGTATATTTTGTTCTCTTAGTTCTGTCTACAATCCGATTTTAAGATTTAAGGTGATAGATTAAGTCTTTTCTGCATGTCAGAATTTAGATTTTTGTCTTTATTACACGATAATGTGATGCTTCAATTTGATATTTTGTTATGCTTTGTTATATTATAAATGGTACAGTAATATATTTACAGATATGAGTTTTTTAATATAAACAGCTTCTACTTTATACAATTTTATATGCTTCTACTTTATACCTTCTTATTAACCTTTGCACCCTGAATAAAAAAAAGTTGCGTTTTGTCTGTCTAAATTTATTAGACACAGTTTGGTTTTTATTTATTCTACGTAATAAGTATTTTTATTTCAATTATTTTTGTATTTATTAATAGAGACAACATAAAATTTAATCCCCTTTTTACCTTCTTTCATGCTTCCCTATCCTTGATTAAAGTGAGTATATACCGAGTAGTTATAATAAAAGTTACACTATTCAGAAGCCCGTAGAACCTGTTTTGCTTATCGGATTTTGATGAAACTAACGGAACTGATGAAATTTTGACCACCA
>BMAW01111961.1:150306-167539 GCA_019974015.1 Nephila pilipes
AAAAAAAAAAAAAAAAAAAAAAGATTGAGCTTTACTAGTAAAACTGTTTTATCAGAACGGCAGCAACCACTTGGCTGCTCTGCGTGAATATCGTCGTTTAAAGGAACTGCGAAAGGCCACATATCAAGGATTGATTTGAAGAAGATGATCATGAAATTTGAAGATACTGGAGATTTGGGTGTGCTGCCCGGAAGAGGACGGAAACTGGTTGGGACGGAAATTGTCGAAGAAGTCGCTACTGCTGTGGTTGAAAGAGCCTCCAATTCCATCTATTCTTCAGCAAGTAGTCGATCAGTGTTATGCGAGTTGGAGATTCCGTGATCGACAGTACGAAAAATTCTGCAATCCATTTTAAAATGGTATCCGTATAAGATCCACGTGATGCAAACGCTGAAACCTCAAGATCACAAAACACGCCTTGAATTTGCTTGCCGATTTTGGGCGAGAATGGAAGCTGATGACACGTGGCCTTGAAAAATTCTATGGTCATATGAGGCACACTTTTATTTAGATAGAGCTGTGAATAGTCAAAATTGTCGCAAATGGGATACTTCACCTCCTAATGTCCTGCATCAACCACCACTGCATTCTGTTTACGTGATTGCTTGGTGTGGATTTACAACTGAGTTTATCCTCGGGCCTTTTTTCTTTGAAACTCTCACTCCACAAGGTCCTAAGAGATGATCTGTCACGAGTGCACGGTACAATTAATTCCTTCAACAACAGGTCATTCCTGCTTTACAGGAACGACAATGTTTGCTAACCGTTATCTTTATGCAAGATGGAGCAACTCCTCCTCACATTGGGTACCAAGTCAAAGCACAGCTTAGTGCTAACTTTGGCGATAATCGTGTAATATCCAGACATTTTCCGGATGCACGGCCTTCTCGTTCTCCCGACTTAAATCCCGGTGATTTCTGGTTGTGGGGATTTCTAAAAGACCGTGTATATATTAGGAATCAGGACTTTATCTGAGTTGAAAGCCCACATTATACGCCATGTGGCTGAAATCTTTCATGAGTTGAAACCACGTGAGTTGAACCGCTACCATTAAAAACGCTATAATGCGCTTTGAACACGTTATTGGTGTCAATGGAGCACATATTGAGCATATTATGTAATTGTATAAATTTTAATGATTCTGACATATTTTTTGTCCTTCTTTGGGAACCATATTTCCTCCTAGTAGTCAAAATTTGAATTTTTTTTTTTTATTGCAGAAACCTTTTCCCCATGGTCCATATAGCATATATTCCAAGTTTTATCAAAATCTGATAAGCAGAAAGGGTTCTACAGGCCCCTGAACAGTTTAATTTTAATTATAATCAACCGGTATAATATTAATCAAGTAAGTTAGTTTAATGTAGTCAAGTTCAAAGAAAATCATATTTCTTTGAGAAATGTCTCTTTATACCTCTGTTAGTCCATTCAGGATTTTAGTACAATTTTAGTTTGTTGGTTTTATTAACGTTGCACTGGGAGCAACACGAGGGGTATTGGCAACGAACCTCATAATTTTGAACCTCACTCATGTGACGAGGACGACACTTGAGTTGGCACCCCCTCTCCTAACTTCCACACCATGCCTATGGGAGGAATTTGGTTTTCAACAGATTTAACGTGCGTCTGTCGCGGCTACACGGCGTGTCTTTAGTGGAAACAAGGCTTGGACCTACGACTCGAAAAAAACCCGCGAGTCCGCGACCATGATCACTAGGCTACCGCTCCACATTATATAAGAAGATTTTAAATAGCTTAGAATTTAGAATTTAAATATAGCGTGTTCTTAGCGTGACTGAATAATTTTTATGCCTTAATTATTATTATATCTTTTTCCTTATGACTATTATCAATAATAATATTTTTTTAATTCACTTTTTCTCATTTTCTTTAAAAAGTTATTTCTATCTTTTTTATTATAAATATATACATATATATATCTCCCTTTGTATACTTTAATCATCAGCATATGTTACAACTCTTTTTATAAATTTTTCACATAGTTGCGGCGGTGTCCTAGTGATCATAGTCGTGAACTTGAGCCCAGCGTTGTTTCCGACAAGTTGTGGGATCGAGTCTTGATTCCACAAAAGACGTATTACGTAGTAAGGCAAATACATAATAAATCTATTGATAATCCAAATCCTCCCATTGGCGTGGTGTAGAAATTTGGAGAGGGAGGTATCAGCTCAGATGTCGTTCTCATCACTTGACTGAGGTTCAAAATTATGAGATCTGTCGCCAATAATCTGCGTCTTACTTTTAAATGCGACGTTAATTAGTAATCAATTGATCTTAAATAGTGAAATAAGCTTGCAATATATTCGCGTTTAAAATTAATTTAATCACATTTGAGGATCTTTCTATAACTGCCAACAAGAATAAAGGGTTTCTGAGTTAATACCAATTATTTTTATTTTTTCATGTATTATTAATAATTAATTTGGAAAAAAAGGAAATCATTTGTTTAACTTACAATAATAGAGAGAACTGATTCGCAAATATAATTTACTGAATCATTTGTTCAAAATTAAATACTCTAAGTCAATTCTTTTAATTACACATTTTTCCTAAATTTGTAGCATTAATTTTCTCATTTTAAATTGCTTAAACTGCTGTATTAAGCACACAAAGGGATCATTTTTGTAATTCTCCGTTTCAAATCGATTTGTTAATTGTAAATAAATCTAGAAATTGACTCTTTAACAACCATAAACATCATTAAAGCACATCTCTACATTTTCAAACCCGACGCAATTTTAATCAAACAAATCAAATGAGTTTATTTAAAATTTCTGTCTTGGTAACCGTAAGCATTTCGAGCAATTATTTCAACTATTTGTTGAACAATGAGTTATTTTGTCTGCATGCTAGTTTGTAAACTATACTGATCAAACACTTATACTTCAGTTTAATAATGATACAATTATGAAAAAGAAAAATACCTCCAAATACAATATAAAATCCTTTGATGTGCATTTAAATCATTTGATAAGTAAACATATATTTTTAGGAGACTGAAAAGTGGGATTCAAATGTTATAATTCAATAATTGAAAGCTCTTACTTCAATCTCTTCCATTGTAAATATTGCATTATTTAATACAATATGCCGATTTTGGAAGTAAGTTGAAGGATTTGTTCACATTTCTCACCTGTGTTTATATTATCTTTGAACTGATGATCTGAAAGCTAGTCATATTTACAGATTTTACTTATTGGTAAACGATAATTGAATAAGTAGAATCGGTGTAATTGTTATATAATTTACATATATTTTAAACTTTAAAAAATTATAAACACGTATTTCACATTATTACACAAATGTTTGAGTATTTTTTATAAAAGCATTAAAATGCTGACTTTATTTTATTCGTCAACTAATTCTTCAATAAAATTTTATTCTGTGATTAAATCAATATAACAGTATACACCATTCACACTTTTCTTTTTGAGTTTTCTCTTTTCGGTTCTTATTGTTGTTCGTTCCCCTTGGTTTGTACATAATCATGATTTGAAATTTATCTTCTTGCTATTTTTGTTTGGTATTCTTTCGAGTATTTAATCTCGTTCTTAATTGTTTTGCTGAATATTTTTCTTTTTTGTAATTAAAATTTTTAATTATTTATATTCTATAATTTGTTTTCTAGAATTATTTGTTAGTTTTCTTAGTAATTAAATTTTTTTTATTTGCTCATGTCTTAGTTCTTGTTTCTATAATAATTTTAATCAGTAATTTCAATTATATATATATACAAGTGTTTTTTAGTTAATATTCTTTTTTTTTTTAATTTCTATGGTTTTTACCAAATTTGTTATAAAGTGTTCCCACAGTGTTTTTTAGGTCCTAAAAAACAGTGTAATCACGCACCTAAGTTCCAAGTCTAAGACAGCATTTTAAATTCTTTTATCCTCTTTTTTGACTACTTACTTTTTTTAATTTCTGTTTTGTATGTTTAAGCAATGTTTATGTTTTTAGAACCAATGTTGTAATTGAAAATATTTTTAAATTGCTAGTTTTAATTTTATATTTTAAATTTAAACTAGTCCTTTTATCGCTATTGTTAGTTTAAATGTAAGTTGTTTATTGTACACTTCTTTTGTACTTAAGTTTTATAATATGCTTATATATATTTACACACACACACACACACACACACACACACACACACATATATATATATATATATATATATATATATATATACTCATACACATATAAACATACATGTAATGTGTGTGTGTATGCGTAACGTTCATTCATACTCCTTGACGATTTTACTGTTGACTCGATTACTATTGGCTGTTTTTGCAGCACTCGGTGAATTTTAAAAGAAATCAGTTACAATGAGTAACTACTAGTAAGAAAGAGGTCTATTTGCGAAAACAACTACTGTTTGCATCTCGATCCCTTCGATCCATCTCTCGCAGATAACCCTTTTAGCACGTTGCAGGCAACAATGACATTGGAGCAGAGTTCTCTAGCAAACTATTCTTTTCACTAATGAGTTCAAATTCGGCCTAATCACTGATGTTGGAACTCTCAAAGCTAGATAAGTTGTCTTTGTGAATGTATTATTATATTTGTTTTTTTAAGTATGATTTCAAAAAAGACTGAATTCTATACATTTGATTTTTATTTAAAAATTGACTCAATTCTTTATGTTAATTTTCTCAGTATGAAATCAACAGATCCTGTGCGAGATTGTTCGAATTAACATTCATAAATTCATGATAGAAATTTCAAACTCACTCGTATGTTGATCTTGTTTAATTTTACATAAAGATATTTAATAATAATTAATTTGCATTCCAATACACACTGTCCTATTTTTACAAAAAGAAATTTCTGTAATTGCTCTTATGTTAGTGATGAAATGTTTATATTATAAAAAAAAAAGGTCTCGAACTTAATTGTTTGTTTATGATTGTCCAGTAAAGTCAAAACTGTTCCATAAGGTATTTTTGGGGAAATTTCAGAGATTACGCTAACGCTTTCGGAAAGATATAAACAAATTCAATTCAATGAAGCATAATATTATAGCTTTTTACTCAGTGTATCAGTTAATCCTGATTAATGTCATCGGAAAATGTTTCCTTAAAGTAATTCTCAGAATCATAGAACCAAATAAGTTTTTTGCTGGATCCTAAAATAAAATGCCTATTGATTTGTCTTCTAGAAATATCCTAGTATTTCTAAAAGTACCTTTGTTGTGGTAGTTAACATTGTGCAGTTATTTACGAAAAAAATCCAATAAAAAGGATATCAATGATTGTTTTCAAATTTAGCTGTTATGCTAAAAAATAAAAACCGAATCTTTACAAAATGCCCGGATTTCAATTAAGTTATAATGTATTACAAATATTGTTAGCAACGATGATGAATAGAAAACTGCAAAAATGTATTGGAAAAAAATATATATATATAGGGAAAATTATATTTACAACATACGAGGGGAGCTAAATGAAACTTAAAAAATACTTTAAATTAAAATTTATGTTAATAAAATGTTCCTTAATACTTTCATAGAGTCTGCCTAATTCATATGAGCCTGAAGTCGACTAAACAATTCCCAAACTTGTCGATGCATTGACTGACGAATTTCAAAACAAAGTTAATTCATAAAACCAAATTCATTTCAACCGAGTTAACTCGAAATGAAATTTCTGAAATATTTTGTGGAAAAAATTATTATTATTTCAAATTATATAGGTTCAACAAAAAAACTAATAATAAAAATAAAAAAAAAGAGTGAGCAATATTTTTGGAAAAACAAAATTATTCAAGACATTTTAGGGAACATCATTACTTTCCCCCTTAATATTAAATTCATCCAATTAAAATAAAAAAAAAAGATTTTTACAAAGAAACTATGTAATAAGTCAATATGTATCCCATTAAGTTATTCACAAATAATATTACTTTAGTTTCAGAATCGACAAATGCAACAGAAATGAAATATGTTGTATATTGAAGCACCATATACCATTATTATTACATGAAATAGAAAAGAATTTATTAGCATTTTATAATCTAATAGAATTAATAATTGTTCTTAAATGTTTTTATTTACTTTTGATGATAAATGCATTAATGAAATGCCACTATACCATGAGGAAAGAAACCAAAAACATTTCTCTGTGAATGAAACACTGTATTTCCATGTTAAAATTTTGTATATGCTAACACATTACGAGAAACGTGTATTAATTTTGCCATTCGAAGAAGGAAAGCACGCTCCCCTGGGTCCTCACTTAAATCCACCTGTGGTTACTACTAAAGCAACTGCGCCTTAAATGTAAATTTTTATTTGCAAGACAACATTCCAATGAATTACCACGAAAAGTGTTTATTTTAAAAGAAACCGAGTTAACTCCAAATTAAATTTCCTCCTCATCTTTCAATGTCTGGTTTTTTTTTTCTAAATGGTTCAGTATTCCGCCTTTAATTGAGGTTTATTATGGCGTTTTAATTCAGTCATTGCGGCTTAGAAGAGGCAGGATCTCGGTGTTTACTTTTAGCACAAAGATAATATAATAATCGCTACATACTTCCCTCCCCAACTACAAACAGAAAATCCCGCCTCCTCAGAAAAAAAAAAATTGAAGAAAAGAACGAAACTTAACTGTAGAAGTGCGTCGCAAACTTTAAGTCTACAAAAATAAAGCGCTTTTGGCACAATGCAGGCGGGATTATTCGAAGGAGAGCTTAAATATTAAACCATTTTTTTCTCCTTCTCCTTCTCTCCTTTTCATCCTTTTTAATCTCGCTATCTAATATATTTAATTAAGCCCCTAAAAGAGTGAAGCCGAGGCACAGCAGAGAAAAGAAGTAGTCACCTATATAGGCTCCCCAGTTTTAGGGGAATGCTTTTACTCCACTAATTTAAGTACCCGTGCATCTTCTTCTGTAGCCGAGTTTTGTCCCCTCCAAACAAAAGGTGTTCTTTCGCTTAAGCCAATTAATCTGTGTCATTAGACTGCAGCGTAATAAGGGGTGGTGAAGAGTTTTCAAGTTACGGGGTGGCGATAAGCAGAAAAATACCAGGACGGAGGCCCCGAGATTATGCTATTAAGAAAATCAAGGAAGAAAGTTGAATAATAGTTGACTCATCAACTTGGTATAATCAGATAGAGAGAATTGATAGAAATTTATTAAGGATTGAAAAAGTTCGGAAAAGGACCGAATACTGGTGAAATCAACTCTCAGAAAAAAAGTTTCATTTCTTTGGTGGCAAGGGAAATCAAATAATAACTTCTCCACACACAAATTAATATTATAAATTAAATTTAAATCATTAAAAAAGTCATTCATGAGTTGATTCGAGTCAAAAATAGATTTATTTTCCGTAATAAAACTTTGCTGCAATTACTTTACCTTTGTTCATAAATAATGCAACACTTTTTTTCTTTTTAATTTGAAGTAATTTTGGTTAATATTTAATTTGTAAATTTTCTGTAATAACAATTTTAAAATTATTGACGGTTGTTATTGTAAAAATCATTTGTTTTCTTTTTTTCTCCTTTTTTAATATTCCCAAAATATTTACTAATTTATTTCAGTTTCACATCTCTTAAATTATATCTCAACTTGGGTATGGTTTTTTTTTCAACTTGATATAGGAATCGAATGAAATATAATTAAGTTTTTTTTTTTTTTATTTGTGAAAAAATTTCTTGTTCAGGAATTTTACTTAAACATAAAAACTCTTTTTTTTTTCAATTCGCATTTCTTAAAAACATGCTAAATAAAAAATTTGAGTTTTCGTATTCCTTTCATAAAAATAGAAAAACATATTTTACAAAATTATTTAAATCTAAAGGATTGACTACTATATTTTATAATTTATTTTATTAATTGCTACAGCTTTGATTTATACATACTTATCTTCGTGAATTTTATAAGCATGAAAATAATAATAAGTAACTAGAATTTGGGATGAATCGATTAAAAATTTTCTGAAAAGAGAAAAAAAACAGTAAAGGGACCTTATTTTTTAAAATTTTTAATTTTTTTAAAAAAATTTCCCCGTAAGACTGTTTTGGCATGTCTTCAGTACTTTCATGATATTTAAAAATTTATTTGATGAAGTTCACGTTATATTTGGGAAAAGTTCATCGAACACACAGATATGTATATCATCAGACAACGCATGCTTATTTTGTTTTGATTCGTATTTTCAGATGCACGTTTTCGGTGTGTCTGGCAATTTTGAAAAGTAAATAACTAGTTCTCATAACTATTACAATTAGTTCTCATTACTGGTACCCAATTTTATATGAATATCAATTAAATTCAATCATATATTCCATATTTTCCTGTTAATGCCGAAGTAAAAAATTCATATTGCAATTGATATGAAAAATTGAGTCTATTAAATGCTTTCAAATTTTAAAAATTGATTACTGTAAATGGATATACATATTATTATCATTCAAAATCATAAATTAATTGGAATAATTTTATTCGAGGGAAGATAACCTGAAACATCTAATTATTCACATAAACTAATTCTTGAAACCAGATTAATGAGATATCCGAGAACATTGCTGCACAGCTGATATCTGCGAATAATGGATTCTCGCAACTTATTATAAATCCCTGATAAAGAGTTATGTTACCAACAGCAATTACGATGCTACTGTGAAATCTTGAAGAAGTCCGATAGCACCGAAGAACAGCTATAATTTTTTCCCTAAATTTTTAAGCAATTATAAGTTTTCGTCTCTACTTTTTGATCTAATTCACACTTTCATGTATTTTGATATTCTTGTCATTTCTCCGAAATGACAAAAGAGTTTCAGAGAGAGAATCTGCCATTTTTTTTTTGGTGTCATAATAATGCCTCTAAATGCTACTTTTAGCAATTATTTCAGATTCTTGTAAACAAAGTCTAAGTTGAAATCTATTTGAATGAGTAGATTGCAATCTAGTTATAAAAAAATTATCTCATATGTACTGTCACCTCTCTCGTTTTGTAGATACAGTAATATTGTTACTTATTTGTACTTTCATTGACTGGGGTGGAAGTCGATTACCATTTAAATATGAATAACTTTTTGAAAATTTAACTTTGTTTGGGTTTGCTATCAGAATTTGAAAATCAAGGCTTGGAATATCAATTATGGGGAAAACCACAACTAAGCAGTGAGTGAAAAATATTCAATTATTCAATATTACTGTGTAAATATAAAGGTTTTATTTTTCTCATACATTGGGTATACGTGCGTTATTTTAAGAAGGCATCCTTCTAGGATTTTGATATTGGCCTTAGTTAAATGTTTTGCGACACAAGAGTCTTTGAAAAATAATCGAAGAACTGGAAGACCAAACTTGACAAGTAATGAGGCTAACCTTGAAAATGTTGAAAAAAAAAACATTCTTGAAAAACCAAGAGCATCATTTCTCATATAGTGGGTATATGTGTATCATTTTAAGAAGGCCTCTTCTAGGGTTTTGATATTGTTTCTGATTAAGCATTTCGTGATACAAGGATCAGTGTAAAGTAATCGAAGAATTGGAAGACCAAGCAGGACTACTAATCTGGTTAATCTTGATTGTGTTGCGAAAAACCAAGAACATCAACTTGGTGTCGCTCTCGAGAGCTTGGAATCATTCTCACGTTTCCCTGATCTCACTTCACCATAATGATTTTCTCATGAAATACCTTAAAAATCGTGCGTTCACCACTAATCTTAAAACTATTGCTCAGTACATGACCAATATTGGTCAAGAAATTTAAAATGTACAGCAAGATGTATTTGAAGTTCTTATGAAAAATATGACAAAAGAGCCTGTATTTGCTAATTGCACAATGATTCTTGTTCAAAAAAAATTTCCGAAAAATATGCATTATCATATATATAAAATAATATATATTCTATTATAAGACATTAAAAATTATGTTCATTTAAAATTGCACTTACTTTTAACCCACCCAGAATGAAAATCAATTATTGAATTCAATTCTTGTAGTTAAAAACTTTAGAGATTTTTATAAAACATTTAAAATTCTCCTCTAAAAATTTCAAAAAAAAACTTTTAAGCCATTTTTTATTTTAAAAATACTTTTATAAACTTAATGTTAATGTTTTATTTAAAAAATTAATTTAAAAGATAGAGCAGCATTTATAAATAAGAAACTATCATTTATCTTCATTTTACATAAGTGATAAGGGAGTTTTCTAATATATATGCCAATTAAACCTTCCGATCTGATTCCAGATTTATATTTTTATATATATATATATATATATATATATATATATATATATATATAAAGATACTTTCCATAGAAAATTTAAATATATTATCGAACATAAAGTAATGATAATTAAAATTCCTATTCTTCCAGTACTGTTTTACAATACAAATTACTTCACGAAATGCAAAAATGCAAAATTTATAAAGATAATTCTATTTATCATTTAGTTTATTCCATAGGTTGAGTTCTGAGCTTAAAATCTTTTTTTTTCCTGAAAATAATCTTAAGAGTATCTTTAAGAAATAGTTTCATAATTTTAAATAATTTCTTCATTTTGGTTACCTAAATGAATTTCTTCGTCTGTTTATTATACATTTCTTCACCTATTGATAATAAACTATGATTAAAAAATTACAGTGTTTGATTTTTGCGAAATTTATTTGGAAAGTGTAATAACTCCTTTCAACTTGGAATAATCACAGAGAAAATTAATCATTTTAAAAAATAAATTTCATGCATTTATACCTAAGCATTCATTTGATACAATTCTCAAATGAAAATAGCTGCAATAAGTACTGTTTCAAAATTTTACGAGATATTTATTTGTCTTATCTACAATAATCTATAAAATATATGTTGTTCGAATTGTTTCTGGGATTTTTATGGAAACATCATACAAAAAGGACTTTTTGAAAGTATGTTATACATTATTAAATCTAAATTTAAAATCTCAATTTTTTGCGTTAGCTTTCATTTTTTTTTTGTCATGTTGAAGTATATCGTCCTTGAGACTTATTATTTAATGACTGGCTTATAACTAATACTTGTATATTATGACCATACACAAAAATTTTACATTTTTGTAAAATTATTAATAAATGTGGATAAAATTTGCAAATTCATAAGGTAAGTAAAAATTAATAAAAAAAAAATCATTATAATCATAAAAATTTCTTTTGATTTTATTGAATTTTAAAAATCTTATTTTCCATTTTACTAATTTTCAAGGGAAGAAAACCGCAATCTTTTGATGTAATTTGTTTAGAAAAACAAATTATATTCCTTTGATATAACTTTTTTTAAAAAAAAAAAACAAATTACACTCTTTTAATATAATAATTTCTTAGAAAAATAAACTATATTCCAATAAAGGCTTTTCTTAGAAAAGAAGTTAAAAGTGAACCATATAATGGAATGAAAACTTCGAACTGATGTTTTTACAAAATATTGGTGCTTTTATGAATTAATCATTTACATAGTACAGATTTATCCTTGAACTTTGACATTTCTGGATTAATTATGATACAGCTAGCAAATTTATGATTATAAATTTCTACATAAACTTAATTGTATTATAAATATATAATTTTTGTAATTTTTAATGAGATGTAATTTTGAAAATCTGCTTAAAATTTATTCGCTTTCTATTCATTTTCTTTCAATGTGAAAATAATAAGGCTATTTTTTTTTTAAAAAAAAATTAATGCCTTTTTTTATTGAAATAGGAATTGTTTTATTTACCTTCACAGAATAACAACATTTCATTTATTCTTATCATAATAATATAAATATTACACAAAAGAAATCATTCATCTTTCATGGTTCTCTAAAATAAATTACACTTCAATTATCGTTGGTATTTTATATACACGTATGAAATTAATTAATATTTTGAGAAAAAAAATTAATACTAGCAAGATACCAGTTTGATATCAATAGAAATTTTAAACATGCTACTGTAATCAACGCAAATTCGTCACCAAACATCATAATGCTACTTCCCTTTCAGGTCTGATTTAAGAAAATTGAATTTTAAAACACAGACTTTTAATCATCATACAGAAGGGGGGGAAAAAAGAAACTCCACATTGGTTAACGATATTGAAACAAAATATGATGCAAGATATGTTCTCTAATGTAAAGAGAAATGAGATATAAAAGGAACAGTTTTTACAAACAATTTGAAACTTTAATCTGGTAGAAATGAAAGACTTATCTTTTTTTTTATAATATATAGAATGAAATATTTAGCTCTTCGGAGTAAATATATCTTATTTCAAGGAAATTAATTGAAAATTAAAGCCCTTTTCAGAGGTTTTAAAGATAATAAAAAAATTTTACCTAATGAATGAACTACACATGAATAGTGAATTTCAGTTATTGGATTTTACCATTGAATTGACTTCAGTGGTTCTTTTGGTCGTGTCAATGGATCAATTTCGAAGACTTAAGATCTGCGTCGAATAATTGTGCTTCGAATGAAAGGCTGTTAGCAAATTGTTCCGAATTTGCCACCGGAATTTTTTTAGTCCTTCTTCACTCATTTATTTGTTTACACTCTTTCCGTCATTAGCGACGATAAAGAAAACTTGGTGGATTGCAGAAAAGCTTTCTCGCGTTAAATTAAAGACGGGGTTTCTAAATCCCTCAATACTCTCTGTAAAGGTAATGAAGCTTTTATACCAATGAATAGGACGGTAGAGGGCAAAAAAAATCTATTTTTGTATCTTCTTTGCCGTTTGCATTAAACTGCTTTTCCCGTTTTAATGCGGGAAAAATAAAAGCTATGATTGCAGATTTCAATTGGTTTGCAATTTCGGTATTTTCTGTATTTTGGACAAAAGTTGATTGCTTGAATCGTTGCATAAAATTCCGCCAGCTATTCATGGAAATCTATTCAAAAGAAAGAAAACATTAATTGCTTTTTCAAAATATATACCTATCATCGCTTCATGGCTAGCACCTGATAAGCTAACAAAGAGATAGAAAAGATGAATTTGTGGAACAGCTCAAGATCCATTGCTTATTATTACAGTAAGTCGTTATTAAATTTTTCAGTTTTCCATTTTACTTTGCTCTGGAGGAAAGGAAATCAGATAAATAGTAATAAATAATAAAGGCGGGGATTTTTAATTCAAAAATATTTGCGATCATTGCTGCTACTTTTTTTGTTCGTGCATTTTACAGAATAAGCTTTAAAACTAATAAAATTATATCCAACAGTAGTTAGGTTTAGTAACTATTAAGTTTAATTCAAGTTTTTATTAAAATTTCTCATCTAATAAAGGAAGTATTTTGATAATTTTTGAGTAATTCAAATTCACAAATTAAATAACTCATAATTCTTGAACTAATGCGTAAAATGAGTAATAATGAATTAGAAGGATCACTGCTGTTAGTTACATGTTTTCCTCGTTAGCCAGTATAATTTGAAGTATTTGAACTAAAAAAATCGAGAGGAATTATGTTTACTTCTGTAAGATAAATAATTAAATAAAATTTTAAATACGAATGTTATTGTTACTACGCTTTTTTTTTTCCAAATTTGAAAGGTAGGGGAGTGAGGGTTTTCAGCTTATTTTGATGAATCATTGCATTGATATGTATAACTATTAAGATTATATATATATATATATATATATATATATATACTATATATATATAAGTATAGTACTTCAAACAGACGCTTTCTCATTTACTAAGAATGTAGTCCACAAGATTGGAGAACAATGACGTCATATGTGGGCCTATTAATTAGGAATGTCAAGCTAAATTGACTATCTCATCAAAATGCAATGATATGGAAATTTAGAGAAGATGTCGAAATCAGGGCATTGTGCACATATACCTCAAAGAATCAGAATTTTCAATTATAAGATTATTATAGGTTTCAATGAATAATATAATTAATAAAGTAAATACGTATTAATGATCACAGGGATATATAGGATATTTTTTAAATATTCGTATAATATATAGTCCTTTTTAAAGAACTTGTTGATGGATCAGTGAAAAGTTAGTTAGACAAGATAATAAAAAGGAAGAAAAATATAATTAAAATTTTTTTTTAAGAATATTAAGTATACTATCGTAAACTAAGTTATAAGTTGAGAAATATTTGAAAAAAGTGTATATAATTCCATTATATATATATATATATATATCTGTAATACTGAAGGCAAATACATACTTTTCCAATATAGCTTCAGATAGATGAGGCTGGCTCAAGGAGGATCACTAGCAACATTCAATTAATCTGTACTTACATTTTTGTGAATCAGACCACTTGAACAGCACTATATTTTATATAGATATACCATAGACGATCTAATAAATTTAGTAAATGTAAGAATTTAAGCTGAACATTGATTTTTTATCCAAGTGTATTTGATTTTGAGCAAATTCAGATAAAAGTAAGGCTGAATATTTAGATACAGAACTACCCAACTAAAGGGTCCACATCATTTATAGTAATTCATTTGATAAAAGTATTTGGGCTTATAATTGAAATTAAATGCCGAACTTGGGAAAGTAACATTCACTTGTCCATATACAAGAAACATTACTAAACTTTTGCATCGTAATAAACTGATAGTTACTCATGATAAAGAATATATTCAATGGTAATAGGAAATTTATAGGAGAATGTATGGAAAACGATTATTCAATGAATTTTTTAAAGATATAGTTCAATATTTGTATGATGGTCCATTTTGATGTGTTTTAAGATTTCCCATGAGGATGTCTTAGGGGACTCTGGAGGATATGGAAATGTCATTATGTAAATTGACAATTCTAAAATTTTTTTGGTTATAATAGTTTTCTCCTCAGAATCTTTATTTCAAATTCGATTTATATGATTTTTTTGATAGTGAGGACTGATTATAATCTTTGGATTGGTAAACATATTAAAAAAGGGTAATCTTATACATATAGGGGCCTATTATACCTTTCAGGACTCCTAAAAAAATTTGTGATTTTTCAATTCAAATAAATCCACCAGAACATTAGGATTTACAAAGACAGCTAGTTTAGTGATCTAGTTGCTAAAGATCTATTAAGCATTTCTATAGTGTACACATTTACAGAGACAACATATTTTATTAGTTTCAAATAATTTTATCAACTAAAAATCTTTGATTTTGTGTATCATTTGATATGTTTTCGAGTCAGATTGTATTCATTGGTAATTTTTATTGAATATTCCACCTTTTAAAAAGTTTTTACGTCAACTTAGTTATGTACTATATGATTTCAAAATTTTATCTGCAACAATGCATACATTAGAGACATCATCATTTAAAGCCTTGAACTGTTGCACTGTAATTCATGATCATTTATCAACATAATTTTTTTTCTTTGGTTCATTTTTTGAGATTTAAATTGATTTTTTATGAAAAACCTGGGGGTATTGTTTTGTTATAAAGTTTTAAATATTTAACTAAAACATTTAATTATACTGTTTTAATGCTTGAAGAAAAGACCTTTAAGTTTTAATTGATATTTTTAATTAGTTGTTTTTAATTGAATAGACTTTTTGGATATTTTAATTGATAATTTTAATTGACATTTTAATAGGTGGTTTATGATTGCAAATTTTAATTGTAAGTTCTATAGAGTTTCTATTTATTTGGAAAATACTTGGTTTTTGAAAAAAAATTATAATCTGAGATTATCTCTTTCATTTCTTTAGTTTTTTTTTCTTTTCATTAATTTAATTATGAAAGAAAGAAACAAGGAAAAATGATTAATGCTAATTGAATTAAATTCAAATTGAATTTTGAGAAATCTTTTTTTTACCCAATCAAGATGCATTGGGGGAGGGTGTATATAACAAGTTTAACCCTATCAGTCCCCAGTCTGAAGATGTCTTTTTTTTTTTTCAAATTATTCATTTAGCTAATTGATTCAATTTTTTATTCATATTTTTTAAATAGTCCTATAATAAATTTTTTTTATTTTGTTGATTTGGATTTTAATTGTTCTCTTATTTTATATGTGTTTTAATAATAATTCTCATTGTCTTGTATCAATTATATAATATTTTCATATAAGACACAATTCATTAAAGTATATATATATATATATATATATGTGTGTGTGTGTGTGTGTGTGTGTGTGTTGTGTGTGTGTGTGTGTGTGTTGTGTGTGTGTTGCTTACTGAATTTAAACCAATTTTATTCTTGATTTGCTTTAAAGGTAGTCACACGGCACTGAATTTCAACTTTATGAATATGTAAAGCTCTTAGCAAACTGATGGAAGAATGATTATATTCAGACATTTGAACTTTTATTTTCTTATTTTAATGGAAAAGTTTCTCGACGAATTTATATTAATTTACAGCTTGTATTAATATTTATCGTGTCTTATTATATATATGTAGTATATATATGTATATATATATATATATATATATATATATATATATATATATATATATATATATCATAATATATGGCATGAGATGAATGTATTGGTGTTGTGCTTGAAAAGCAACTAAAACTGTTTTTACATTTTTTAAAATATTTCCTGACCTTTAATGTTTGCCAAATTTTAAAATTTATTTTCCCAATTCAAGATTTTTTCTTAATTCAATAAACGCAGTACTAGACGAAATTATTTGTTTCCTTTTCGAATAAAATTTGTAAAAAAATGTGTAAGAAAATTTAATTTTCTATCTAAAAAATAGATCGAGGGAATTTAATAATAGTGAAGAACATTTTATTTGATAAAAATATTATCAAATTATATAATTTATAATAAAATATAACTATACATACTATAATAGATGAATATAAAATCTCTCAAATTTTTTCGATATCAATTGTTTATGCTAGGATTTTTTATAAAATACTTCCAATTTGATTTCCAAAATTTGAGAATTTCTATTGAACTACACATTAAGTACGTTTTATTTATTTTTTCCACTTCATGTAGAATTTGTCAATATTTACAGTAAAGAAAAAAGTCGATATTTTCTTTAAATTTCTTAAGTATACATACAATTTATTTTTCTTTCTTTACAATGAAGAGCTTAATAAATTAGTCTTGTTAATCTGTTCTTCTGAAAGTAATGCAGTAATTGCTGATATGCTTATTAGAAGGTTTTTTTAGTGTTACAGTATGTAAACAAAATTTATGTCTGTTATTTATTATCATATCTGCAGAACTAAAAAAGCTACGTGTACCTAAATGCCCGTCAAGAGTCAGAAATCCATGAATTCAGACATAAAAGGTAATACGTAACT
>BMAW01111961.1:176929-224583 GCA_019974015.1 Nephila pilipes
TTGGTCGTAATACATCTCTTTCTGTCTAGGTACATCACAGTGAATAGTTGCGGAAGAGTTCACTAGATGGCGGTTGAATCTCTTCGATTTCAAACTGCAAATACGATGTCAAAAGATCAAATCTCCTTTTCATTTGTCAAAACTTATACCTTAATTATATAATTTTTGAAACATAATGGTAACCCTCCTGTTTTTTGTATTAAAATGTTATCATTTTATTAAAATTTTGAAAAAAGATAAAATCTGCAACAGAGAAGAGTGATCTAAATTTTCGTTTGTATTTTTACTTATTAAAATTAGTGATGATTCATGAGCAATTTGGTTAAGGAATTCAAAAAAAAAAAAAAAAAAAAAAAAAAAACTATAATGTCGCACAGACTAAGTGTAACCTTAAACGGCAGTTAAATTAATGACTAAAATTAAATTAAATATTGTTTGTTAAAAGAATTTTAAAGAAATATGAAAAATAATATAATTTCAGCATTATTTCTTACTCAAAAGATTATTCATATTTAAATTATTTTGAAAATAAATTATTGTTCTTATTATTAAATATATTTCAAAAGAAGGTGGTTTTATTTAGCAAGGTAATATTTTCATAATTAATAAGATTAATAAGAATAATTAGAATCGAATTAGCTATTTAATACAACAAAAATTGCATAAATCCAATATTTTTTATTTTACTCATGTAAAATATACAAAGTTAATATTGCATGTATAAAGTTTGCTATATTTTATTCCACTAACAATTTCATACACTTTTTAATTTCACTATTTTCAAATTAAAAAAAAAAAAATAGAACAGTACTTTATAAAATACGATACACGAATCAAAGAACTTTGAAAGAATTTCTAGCACAATATTTTGAGATATTATTTATACAACTTGAACTATCTTAACTTTTAATTGAAATTAAATTATTTTCTCTGCATTCAAATTCATTACGCAATACAGTATATGTTCAGCGTGTAACATTTTTTGCCATTCCGTAATCTCCCCACCAAAAATTCTTAAAGTTCATATATTAATCACCGTTTGTTTGAATTTAATTCTATGTTTCAATTTGAGGTATATTTCTAAAATTATTTCTTTATTTTATAGCACTTATTATTTCAATAAGCAATCCAATTAGCTCAAATATGCTTAATAAAAAAAATTATGCTTTAATATTGCAAAATAATGTATAAAATAAGGTAACTTGCAAACATAAAGCACGTTTGATGGTAACTAAAACAAAATATTTCATGTTTGCCTGAAATAAAAATTCTTTATTAAACTATTGTGTTCATGGCTTAAATTGATGTTGTTCTATTATTAGAATAATATCATTACGTTAAACAGAAATATTTTCTTGAGCAAAGTAAAATTTCAATTCTAGAACATATATATCGAAACTGAAATCAATTTCCTAATATTTATGAGAATTAGAAAGTAAAGATACGTATTAAAAGTTTCTTATAAACATACACTTTAAACAATTTAAATTATCCCAATATTCAAATATGCTCTAATAATTTATAGCTCACTAAATTTAATTAATAATCTGAAAATATTTCAACATTGCTTTGTTAGTTTGTTTATTTAACTTACCTCTCCTCTTAAATATACTGACAATAAGCGAGAACCTATTAATATCGAGATATGACCCATCGCTCGGTGAATACACACCCGAACTAGCAACTCAACGTTCTAAAATCTACACGACGTTGTGAGAGAATTTAAGGTTCCAATTCTTTTTCAAACAACACGAATTACAATAGTCGTTCAAGAGAAGAAGCTAGCCTCAAATTTATAATTCGTTGATCACCAAGTTTTTGCTTTACTAACTGGTAAAATAATAATAATTTTTTTTTTAAATTTTAAAAATTAAATTAATAAAAATAATTAAATATTTGAAAGAAATTATTTAGAGAAAACGACTTAGATATTATGTTCGTTAAAGATTCTATATTGTAATTACTGTCCTCATAATATTTTGTTGAAAATTTTTTTATGTCCGATCAGTTCAGGTGTGATATGATTTATCGTCACTAACCTGTAGCGCAGTTCTAATTAGATGTTAACATAGTTTAAATCAAATTTAATCTATTTCATAGTAACAGTTCTTTCTTATTTGACTCTGTGGTGAAATGATTAACACATGTCAGTTCTCAAATTATTATTGTTATAGCAGTATTATTATTGTTATGATCGGTTCAGCTCTAATAAATAATCATAGAACTTACATAGATCTAGGAACTTAAAGAGCTTTTTCTGTTAATATCACTTTAAAAAAGTTTCATTTTGAAGGATATGATACCTTAAGCATTTCTACGTTAAAAATTTGATATGTTTTTTTTTTCAGAAGTATATTTCAAACATCTTCATCAATCCAACTCTCATTTGGCATTACGAGTATTTGACCCTTGAAATGTATTTTTGGCGATTAATAAATTTCAATTCACAAATATAGGCTTAAATTTTGCTCAAAATAGAGATTCCTACAAAATTCTTTGTAAGACATTTGTATATTATTTTACTAACCCTTAAGAACATGAATAAGCAAATTGAAAATCTATTTACAGAGATGATTTTTTTTCTGATTATAAGTATGATGTTTCCCTTACAACTGCTTACTCTAATACATAACCATCTAAGTTATCTAATTTGAATTTGGAAAGATATTGGAGGTTGCTTAAAATTCATAAACATATTCCCATCGTAGGAACTTTAAGCACCATGACTTTGTAGCATCAAAAGGAGAAATATGAAAGAAGCAACATTATAGGCAAACTTTTCTCGATTGCAGTATGAAAAAAAAGTACTTTTTCAATTCAAAATGATGTATCGGAACAGAAACTTCCTAATAACTTAATTGCAGCAAAAGCGATATTTTTTAATATCATCCGCGCTTTTGAATCACTTATTTAAAATTATGCTTTCTTTTCTTTTTTTTAAATCCATTCTCACGATTTTTTTTTGCTCTATGTAAAGGGTTAAATAAAAGAAGGACAATAAAAGATACTAGAATTAAAGAGTCCCGCGAACGCTCTTTGCATGTTTTTCTCAACGTTTATTATTTATCACTTTTATGAAAGAGTCATTAATACTTCAAGCACAAATCCAATCCTGGCACGTTTTATGATTCTTGAGCCTTGTCTTTTTCGAAGCGTGTCATCGGAGGGCGGCGGTCTTCATAAAGAACCGACAAGCAAATGAGACCCCCCTGCGTCGTAAACATTTCAAAAGTAAGAGGTAAGGAAGAAAAAAAGAGAAAGAACTCTCACTAACGTTCAAAATTAACATCCTGTTACGACGTGCTGACGGGATTAATATCCAAAATATCTAAAGAACCCTTCTTCCTCTACCTTCTCTCTTCGTTTTTTTTTTTTCCTTCTGCTTTCCTCTCCTTTTTTTTCTTTTTTAAGGAGCAAAGAAAAATGGAGGAGAAAGTCTTTAGAAATTATGTTAGACTTTCTCGTTAGAACTTCGACCATGTCAAGATAGGAACTCCAGAATATATGAGATTGCCAAGCGTCCCATAGTGACTCCTTTGTTTTGCTTGGCAGTATGACACGTTCTCCTTGCCGAGGACCACAGGGCCGCGTAGCACATTATGGATCCATCTCATCCTCCTCACCAACATCTTCGAATTTTTTTCTCCCTTTCATTTCTTCTCAAAAAGCCAGGTCATCACTCATTGGGTTAATTGCTGAATATCCAGCCAAGAAATAGACTCTAAATCAGTTGAGCTTGCCATAAATTCTTCGCATGCCTCGCGCAGTTGAGGTATTTAAGGTAACTGCTTGTCTCTTTGGCGAGTAAGAAATATTAGCTGTTTATATGAACGTGAAGGTGAGCTTCTTTAATTTCTTATATTTTTTAATTTTCCCCGTTGTGGCTTCTTTATTGTGAATTCGTTTTAAAATAGTACCCCGAACTTTCTAGAATAATGGGCTTTTGTGGTGGATATGACGCTACGTCTTCAATAAAGAACTCAAGAATTTCTGACGTTAGATATATATACCGAAGAACTCCGTCTTTGCCTTATTTTAATGAGATATTTTAACACGAGTATCTATTTTTATCACAATAAATATCTTTAATTATTTCAAAACTCAAAAAATAAAATATTAGCGTTACATAAAGGGCTTTATTAAGCGATTGAAAATGATAGTGTTCATATATTAGTCTTTGTACGAATTGTATATTACGTAAAAGCATAATACGCATAGTATTATACTTTTTAAAGTTGTTTTCATATCTGCTTATTAGTACGCGTTTAAAGCTCAAAATGTTCAGTTATATTTTTGGGCCATTTTTTAAATAGCCCTTTTCCAGCACAAAAACTTTAGAAACATCTTTTTCTCGTTTCTGGATTATTTATCAATACGTGGTACATAATTTATAAAACAATAGAAACTTATCAATCCTAAAAACTACAAAGAATCATAAATGTCAATAAATTCAGTAGTACAATTGACAAATAAATATTTTATTCAATTCAATATAATACTGCAAAAACAACAACTTTTATACTATAAAAATAAAATAGGATTGTAACTCATTATTTTGATTTTTTATTCAAAAAAGTTTAATCTTTAAAAGTGCATACTAACTAAATTATAAAAGGAATATGATCTTCGCAAAATATCATTATCTGCATAACATTTATTATGCACATTTAGAGAAACAATCACACAATATGTATTCTCCCCCCCCCTCCCAAGCAGTCAAAAGATAACAAATATTATTTAAGTTCTTAAATGGAAGAATTCTACACAAAATAATTTATGATTGCACGGATAAGTTAAAATTTAAATTACTCTTAAAGATTTTAATCACTTGAAATAAAATTAATATCAGATATAAGGAATAATTTAAATATATTTGTATTAGTCAGTTACTATAATTTTCTAATTTACGTGGGAACAGTATTAAAAAAAAATATTGAAAGTAAACAAATTTTTCTAACAAATTCAACTACCCTTATTTTAGACTCGTAGTTTGCAAAGTATTTAAATTATTTTTAACGTGACTCTGTATTACACTTTCGGAGGAATCCATTTAGCATTTCGTTTTCCATTTCTGTTAAAATAGTTAGGACTCTATTACTTTGATAAAATGTGTAGTAAAAAAAAAAAAGAAATATCATTATTTTCCATTACAAAATCTTTACCTAGCATTTGCGAAAGAACCAAAACATATTTTCTATCCTTAACCTTTCATAAAAAATGGCTCAAATTTTCTTTGCCTGTTGACGTTCAGAAGAAAAATTTTGTTCTTAAAACTAAGTTCTATAATTTAAAGGATTTAATGATCGGTGTTCTTCTAGGAACAAATGTATTTAGCTGCCTCATTAACTCAACATTCGTATTTGAGTCCTGAATTTTTGTAAAATAAAAGTTTCAGCATTTGTCTCAATGATGAAACTCTTAAATATACATTTTTAAGAATACAGTTACAACTGATAACTGTAGATTTGTTATATCATTCATTTTATAATTTGATTTTATAATATAATTTTCATAACTGTTACTAAATTTAAAATCTGTATAAATTTTGATCCCCTCTCTTAAGCTCTTTCACGCTAAAAAGTGGCACATGGCGTAGTTTAAAAACTTCTATATGCCTGAGGTGGTCAATAAAAACTCAATATATGCATAACGAGTAACATATAGGTATTATCCATAACCTATACTCCTTCCGCCTCCCCACAAAGGACCCTCAAAGCACAACAAAGGATGCCTAAAAGCACTTCGTATTTTTATAGCTATTTATTATGTGCTATTAAACTGATCGTTTGGTTATGACACAAAAAAGGGGTCGTTTTATTCTCAGGAGCAATATTTATTTACCCTCTTAAAGTAGAGAGTATCTGTCGTTAATATTTTTTAAAGGTCCTCTCACGATACATAACTTGAAAATTCATGCCTATCTTCTTAGCTCTTATCACTGATCTTTCGGCTATTGAGATCTGGCCACAGAAATTTGGCTCAAGGTTTGGAGATTATGTAAATAACTCACTTTAATATTTAGATTTATTTTAATAGACTTCTTTTACTCTCTTTAGTCCTTGGACTTTTATATCTAAAAACGCTAAGTTATTGGATTATAGCTTAGTGAACGATTGTATCTTGATAAATATGAATATATAGGTTGGAACAATAATGATTTATTGATGAGTTAACTTTCGTCTAAAATACGCATTTACTTAAAGAGTAAAATCCTGAATATATAAAATTATTATGGAAGTGAGCGAATATAAAATGGTACATCCGCATATAAACATAAATAAATACATTTAGGAAAAATTCGATAAAGTACATTAATTTTCATTTTAAAATCCAGATATTTTTCAAGCTATCAACTAAGCATCATTACATGAACTGTTATATAATAATAGCTAAGTGAAAGAAAAATAATCTCATTAACCATAAAACTTTCTGTCTTTCTTCCAGTAATATTTAAATCTTCCAGTAATATTTAAATCTTCCAGTAATATTTAAATCTTCCAGTAATATTTAAATCTTCCAGTAATATTTAATCTTCCAGTATTACAGGTTAAACAAAAGAATACATTACCTTTTCTAAAATCTCAAATCTTTGAATTTTGTTCAAATACATGTTTTTAAGATATTAGTTAATAATATCCATTGCTGTTGAACGTTTTCTGCCTGCTTGTTTCTTTCTTATACAGACGCGTATTGTCTGAGTTAAACGAACTTTTGAGACCTTTTAACACAATTGGCAATTTTGAATTACGGTCCAATAACGAGGCTAATATGTGTAACCTCCCACTTTCCACATCCACGCCATACTGCATCAACGTGAGGACTTTGAGCTCAGATTGATGAAACCTCCATCAACTCTAGTACAAGATGACGTCATTAAGCCGTTCCCTAAGTAAACTATATGACGTGGTTTCCTACAGAGCTTTGAATGCGAGCGAAATGTAAATCAACGGGTAAGTTATGGTTTCTTAGAAGAGACTTCACCAGAAAGATTAATGACGGCCCCCTCCGCAATATTACGGCCACTACATAACGATACCACTTTCCGAGGAAACCATGACTTACACGAATTATTTCGTTCATTACTTTACCAATTGGGCCTCCAAGGTCTCTGCTAATATGTAAGAGACAGAAACTGGGCTCTACAATTCGACTACATAATTAGTTTTTAAATAAAATGTCCATCCAAGTTTAGTTTACTATCTAATCTTTTTGAACAATAAGTTTAAAATTTTGAACCATTTACTAAACGGTAAATAATTACGATTCTAAAAAGTATGTTATGAGAAAAGACAGAAGAATTCTCGCAATTCTCTCTCTCTGAAGAATTCTCGTAAGATTTCGAACATTTTCATCTCGTTTAAAGTGAAAAAAACTGTCCATCTTATATTCGTATAAATTTTGTATATACTAATAATTGAAAATTTTTGACGAAAAAACTTTTGATGAAATTTTTTTTCTAGTTGATGTGTGTGCTCAAGAGAATGCTCAAACCTTAAAAGAACAAATTGTAATCTTTTTCTTTTTATTTATTCTCACACATTCCAATTGCACTTCATTGGCATAAGATATCCAATTACTCTGTGCAAAAAAGTTACACTGTAGTAGATATATCTTCCCTAATATTCAAAATATACGATAATCAATGTACAATAAATATTCCATGTACAATTTATTCTAAAGCAGATGTATAAAAAAAATGTTTCTTTCATCTGTGTATTTAATTTAATTTTTGAATTACTCGAAAACCGTAGGAAAATGTGTTTAATTCACAAAAATATCAATAACACTAATTTTAAAAATTAAGTACTTTTCTTGACTATCGGAAGCTCATAACTCATAAAACTCACATATTGGAATACAATTTCGGTAACTCTAAAATACGAATTGTATATATAAATATTAAGCCACATTTGCGAGTTAATAAGAATTGTATGTATAAATATTATGCATTCGTAAGGTTATATATAAATACTAGACTTGGTTGGAAAGTAGTGCAGTAGTTTTTTTTTATTTAATACACGAACTTCAAAATTCTTGTAGTACCTGAAGGCTACGTTTGTCTTCTATCTAATGAATTTGTTTTCTGTGTTCCAATTGTTGGTGGAGGCTAAGAACTCAAGAAGATGGCGATCCACAAAGAGATGTTTAATCAAAGAGGCGTCAATATATCCCACTTTACATTTTGAGTTTCACCCCTTCGCTAAGGTGGATGAGCACAATTAGGAGCATCCTAATGATGAGGTTAAAGTTTAGTTTAAAGCCTAGGGTCAACAGAAACCATTGGAATTCTCCGACGGGTTTGCTTGACTAGTCAAGCGTTGATGTAAGGGCTTGTAAAAGGATGGAGACAGTGTCAAAAAATTAAAATGTATTGCATAGAAAATATACGTAGCTATCAGATACAACAAGAATGTGAAAATAGTGCAAAAAATCAAAGTAAGGAATAGATATTAAGTCATTACTTTTCAATAAAGAATCGTATATACTCAGTAAATGCTCTAATTTCTAAAAAAAAATCAAAGTTCTTCCCTCGTAGAAATTCTATTTTATGTACATGTCAAGTCTCATCTACAAAATGAGACAGAAAAGTTTGAGCACTATAACTAAAAACATTTATAACTTCTTATACTAATCTTTGAAACCTTACACACACACAGATATATATATATAAGCGTATCCTGCAAACCAATGTCTTTCATTCTTTGAATATTCGTCTTGTGGTTAAGAATGAAAAGAAGAAATATGTGTGCGTGGCTGCGTGAGTGTGTGTATTTCTCCTTTTCATTCTTAACCCCAAGATGAATATTCAAAGAGTGAAAGACATTGGTTTGCTGGATACGCTTGCACCAACGTGTTTTTTCCTCTTTAATTTTCTCTCAAACATTTCTCTAGCTTTACTTAATTTCCTAACTCAAAATACGTAACAAATCTTCATTTATAACCCTCCCCTCTCCCTTCAATTCTAATTCTTTGTTCAATTCGTGCCACAAACCTTAAATAAGGTTAAGGTATTATATTGCACTTGAAACTTGAATTATCTTTTCAATTCACTCCGACTCGAGAGAGAGAGAGAGGACCTGAAGGGTATTATTTCAGTAATATCATTACAATCTCAATTTTAATCCTGGTCATCAGGAACGGTCCCACACAGAATGATGGCTGCCCTATTCTGATTTCCCCTCAATTTGGGATAGCCATATGCGCGCATTGCCGGTATAATTAGCGCTTCCTTAATAAAACCAATTAGCTGGAGCGAGCCCACAATATGTATTCCCGCTGTACGTCATATCATACCTACTTAACTCAAGCCCCTATGGTAAATAATTACG
The DNA here is from genome assembly GCA_019974015.1 of Nephila pilipes. Lineage (NCBI taxonomy): Eukaryota > Metazoa > Arthropoda > Arachnida > Araneae > Nephilidae > Nephila > Nephila pilipes. Next base: position 186,259 of record BMAW01111961.1, read on the forward strand.
GATCTCCCGGTCCGGAAGTTTGAGCTGATCGAAAAGGGTTAGACGGTTAGTGCTCCCTTAAATGCGACAATTACTGAAGAGGGCATTTAGAATCGGACACTGCTATATTCGGGAGCAATGTTTGAAACTGCCCCAACTGCAGAGATAAGAGGGGCAGTGGAATAAGTTACTGGACAATGTCAGTGAATAGAGAAGCTTGCGTTTTTGCTACCTCTTAAGAATGACTCGGCAATTGAATTACCGCAAGCAATACTTTAATTGAATTTCATTTAATCTACCATATGTTCTAGATTGAAATGAAATATTGATGTATAAATAAGCCAATAGACGGAGGTAGAAGTCCTTTCTGTCTTACTGGAATTTGAAGGGACTATTTGACATTAGACATTACCTGTTCAAGTTAAGTTTCTCTTTCCTTTTCAAAGTAAAATAGGAAATTGAATAATTGTCTCGATTTAATTCAATTTTCAAGGTTTAATTTCTTTGACATAGTTCTTGATTAATAAGATTTCGAAGACAGTCGTGTGGAATCATTGTGTTTGTTGCCGGTTAAATATAACTAAGTCAGACATGGACTTAATATGACGTGGTGTGAAAATTAAAGTGAGGAGCTAGCTCGCATTCGTTCATCTCATCAAAAAACGATGTCTATCAACTTTAGCGCTCGTATGGCTTTAATTCGGCATCAAAAGAAGCCAATCCAAATGACGAGAATGATGCTTGATATGGTACCTCACTCTCTAATTTCTACATCATGTGAGGAGTTTGGGAACTAATACCATTTACATTAGTGTGAATTGAATAGATTTATCAGATATATTATAAATGCATTATTGAGATTTGTATTTAAATAAAATAAAAAATGTTAAAGAATGGTTAATGATTTGAGTTCTATTTCCAACTAAGATCTCATTGAACAATTGTAAAGACTGAAGCTTTCTAAATACCCTAAGATTTGTATAAAAAGTTATCGGAGATACCAGATCAGGTATCGTTTGTTTATTTCATTGCAGATTATATAAGCAGAGGTTCTTGAGGCCTTACCTTCTTAAGGTAAGTACAGGCATCACTCATTCGGGTCACTCTATTGATTCTTTTCCTATCCCAAGAGGTTTACTGTCTTTGGTAAACACGAATATCATAGCGATCCTTTTCTATTTTCGATCATCCTTCTTTTCAACCAATTTCCCCCCATTTCCCCCCATATTCAAAAGTTTACCTTGTTTGGCGCAGCATAGTCATATATGTCTCTTGTGCCAATATAGCCCCGCCATCGCTTACTTAAATGAGTAGTGAATAATTTTTAGATCCAGCTTATTGCTTATTAATTTAAATTATTGTCTGCCTAAGTTAAAATATTCCCAAGTAAGAAATGGAACCGAATTTCATTATTTTTTACTGTACATAGGAATGCCATTATCTTTTCGGTTGAAAAGATAATGGCATTATTTCGGTTAAAAATTGCAACATTCAGAATGAGAAATTCACTTAAGCATATTTCCGAAATTTTAATATTAAATTAAAATTTTTACGGTTTATTGTTAAGAATATTATCTCAATATGCATAAAAGAAAATGCATCGTTGTATCAATGATTTTCGAAGCTATAAAACCCAAATATAATTATTTTAGAGCTAAGTAACAAAACTAAATTTAATAAACTCCAGGTAATAATCAACTTAATCACGGAAACATTAAAAGTCCCCATTTATTAAAAAAAAACTTCTAACTGAACACTATTACGTACTTAGTTACTTGAACTTAGAAATATAAAGAAGCACTTAAACTTATCTGTTCAATAAAACAAATTTTATGAATATTTTTCAAAAAAAAAAGTTATAATACATTTTTGAAGAAACAATGGGAAGCACAAGGTTTATCAAAACAATTTCCATTCGTAACTCCTTAAAAACAGATTTTAAGTTTTATCTTATGATAATATTACGAAAATATGATTATTTCAAGGGTACGTATTAAAATGATATTCTTAACACCTATTAACCATCTTTTATTTAACACCAAATGATCTTATTTAGGAATAATAGGTTGTACTATAGGATATTATAAAAGTAATGAAAAATTAAAATCACTGTTAAATACTTTTAAAATGTGTTATAACGTAAAGAATTTATTACTCATATAGTTTCGGCAGTTAGCCATAGCATTATCCGACTACCCAACTAAATCTACATTATACAATTCATGGCATAAAACATGCACAAATATTTACATAATTTTAATAGGAAATGATGATCGAAACAGAGTAATTTATTCCTTGTCGTTATATACATGAAAATTGCTATTAAAATGGGAATTAAGGCAATTTATATCATAATAAATTTTTGTATCACGTTATATATTCTTAAGACCCATAGTACAGCTGGCTTAATGCTCTTTTGATCTGTTAGGGCTCAAGCGCCTCATGTTGGGAAGATGTGGAAACTGTAAGAAGGATGAGTGAGGTGACTCAGCTCAGGTGATGTCCTCATCACTGAATCATGGTTCAAAATTACTGGATCCATCGCCAATAACACTTGCGTTGCTTCTAAGTGTGACTTTAATAAATAATCAATCACTGTTATTATATTATATTCTAATCAAATATTTGTACATTCATAAAGAAATTTTGAATAATTATTTTAGACCAAGGAAGTGAAAAACGTTTGATGTTTTTAATCAAATTTAGTTACATTACATTTAAAATACATCAATTACACAATGATACATTTGATATTTTTAATTAAGTTTTGTTACATTACATTTCAAATACCACAATTTGTTAAAGTAAAATATATCTAATTTATGGAATTCAAAATAAAGCTCTTTTCCATAAAAAATCTTAAGTAATCCATCAAAGTAATAGCATATTAGATGAACATTGAGTAATATTTATTTCTGTATTAACTAGAATGAACATTTTTTGCCTTGGCGAACTTAAGAACTAGACATTTCAGCTCACAAGAATAAAATATTTGTAATGAGGATCCATATACATTCCGGTCCAAAACAGGTACATCCAAAAATTTTAAGTATTTTTTAAAGCGAGAACTCACTTTTCAATAATACTTTAAATAATTTTCAGTTAATTATAAAATAGCATGCAAGGAAATAAAGATTTAGCAGATAACATAGTAAACCTAAATATATAAATCTAGATCCAATTGAGGCAAAGCTTGCTGTTCTCCAGTCAAAGGTAGAACCCCAGCATCAAAATATCAGCATTCGTAAGAAACAAAAGTGCATAAAACTCTACCAGTCAATGGTTAATCGAGAACTTATATTGAATTTCATCAAGATCGTCCATAGAATTTCCTCCCAGCTGAAATCATACAATTGGTCTTGGAAACGGTCCGTGAAAATTTTGAAGAGCAGACACACACACAGAGAGAGACAGAGAGAGGAGATACATAAATATTCTTAAAATATACATTTTAAAACTATAATAGATCGTTAATATAAAATGAATAAAGTAATATGAATATAAATTATGATAAAAAAAATTATAACACAAACAGAATGTAAACCATGAGAGTGAACACTAAGAAATTCAAAAGTACTTCTAAACTGCGAAAAATAAAGAAAACCTAATAAAAACAATAATTAAATTACTCTAAATATCCACTAATAATAGAATTTCAATACTTAGATCTTGAAGTGATACTTATTCATAAAAATAAACTGGGAAATAACGATAAACAAGTTAAAGAGCTCTTAATAAACGAAGCTAAATATATTTCTATTCTGAGCATATATGTATAATGTATAAATTCTTAGCACTGCCCCGACTTCAGAACAATAAAGTTTATCATGGGAGAAGCAAGGATTTCTCAGATTCAAGTCAACAATTGTAAGAGATTGTCCTCCAGATTTGCTGATGTTTATAGCAAAGCCGAGACGAATCGGTATTTGAAATCTTTAATATTGGTTCAAAGATCTGATGGAATGATTGGAATTTTCGGAATGAAAATATCTTTTTTAGTGATTTATCCAATCAGGATATAATTGCGATTCTATCATAAATATTGTTACAAAAATTCATAAAAAGTTATAAATCAATAATATAATTTGTAATACAATAATTCAGCTGAGGAATCATGATTGATTGATTGATTTCGGTTTTTTTTAAAGTAGCACTAGAAGCAACACAAGGGCTATTGGCGACGGACCTCGTAATTCTGAGCCTCTGTCACGTGACGAAGATGACACCTGAGCTAGCACCTCCCTCTCCTGATTTCCATCGGGAGGACTTTGAGCCTCGACAGACTTAAGGTTCATCAGCAATGGTTACTCGGCGGGTCTATAGTACCATCAATCCTCGACCCCACGAGAGTCGTCAGAGCTATATATGAATATGCATCAGAGCTATGCATAGCGGAGCGGTAATCTTCCGTAACGGTCGTTTCAAAACTAAGTTTTAAAAAATCTGCACCTAGAATTTCAAAAAATAATTTTTTTAAAGTGCACACCCTCATTCCCCATAGTTTAAGCTTAACTCGTGTGACAAAGTCCTTACTTTTCTATGTTATGCCGTCCACAGACACAAACAAACTCTCCATTTCATTAATGCAGATGATGTTTCAAGATACATTATATTGGAATGAAGTAGGTTCTTGAAAGCGATTTACTTTAAACTTTTATCTACCTCGATGCACCATGGATGAAATTATAATTTTTTTTTTATACTCATGTTAAAATTCAAAACAATGTATCTAAGTCATTCAATAGGGCAATAATTATCAAGAATCAACAAAATTGAACCTATAGATATTTATATATTTCACTGCGTTTTCATAGTTAAATTAACTTAAATGATATCATTAAATTAAAAAATAAATAAACAGAAAAAAAACTCGCGTTTTATAGATTTCTGCAATAAAATTTTTGTTGTTTTCACTTGAGAGAAAAGTTTTCTTATGTGAGTTATAAAATCGACTAAAAAGAAATATAAATTTCATAGCGTAATTAACCTTTTATGAGAACATAAATTTAACGAAAAAAAAATCATGGCGATATTTATAAGCATTTTAATAATGCTTAATTTGTTTTCTATAGTTATCTACAGTCATTCAATTTAAGAAAAATATTTTTAAAAATTAGTTTTCGGGAAGGATCAGATATCTCCAAGACATGTAAGTTACTTGAATGTCATATTATTCAATTATAAATAAGCTTTTTCTTGTATGAAAAACATCTCCCTCTTTCTTTTCCTCCCTCTCTCTCTGAAAAGTAACTCAAAAATAACTAGCAACAAATATATGTGTATAAATAAAACAATGAAAAGTATAAGATAAAGTGCGTGTAAATATGGTCTAAATTTCTTTCAACAAGCTCATAGGCATATTTTTACATTAGTCACCCAAAGGGCTATTGTTTTAGTAGCATCACTTTTCGCGTACCAGATCCCTTTTAAATTTTTTATCATTTGCTTCAATTTTAATTACATTTAGCGAAAATATATTTAATAATTTATCATTTGCCTTAATTTTAATTACATGTACCTGATATAATATTCAATTTAATAATTTAACCTTTGCTTTAATTTTAATATCGGAAAAGTTTACTATAGTCCATTTCTCGATATTTCATCATTTACTTTAATTCTTATGTTTAATTGAGTAATTTATTAATAATTATAAATAAAGCGTACCTTGGGTGGCTAAATCTGTTATTTGCATAACTTTGTATGGAACTTCTTTCCCTTAGAATTTTTTTTGTGTGGTTTTGCTTAAAAAAAAAGGAGCAAATATTTTTTTAATAGCTCTACGATTAAGTTTAGAATAAAGCCTACTATACAATTTATACATATTATTTTCTCTCAGACATAGATTTCTCATGTGTCTCATACATTGAGGAGGAACAAAAATTACAAATATTTCTCTCAACTTCTCTTAGTTTGTTGATTAATAGACGTGTTGCAAAAGAACGACATTTTGATTTTTTCTTGTTCTACATAAATATCCTTTACAAAATATCTTTGAAATGGCAAATATCAATAAACCAAAACATTTGATACTGAGGATTGAAAAAAAAACTAAAAGAAGCATAACTCTTGTTAGAAAAAAATAAATAATTAAAATTACTTCTACGTATATTTCATTAGATAAATTTTCGTAAATAAGACTCAAAATATTGTGAGATATTCTTACAGAATTAACATCATATAATTTTGAGAGGACTTGCATATTTTTTTTTCATTTCATATGATAGCTTGCAGCCGACGATGTTTTAGTCGAATTGCGTTTCATAAGCGAGCGATTTTATTTAATTTTCGAGTGGTGATGTTTCATTTCGAGTTCTAATTCCAATTAAAAAGAAACGCATTGGGTAGTGAGGCCGATGCATGCAAAATCTGTAGTGGTCTATAATCCCCATGCAGGTGTGGTGAGGATGTTAAAATATTAAGATGTCAGTTCAGGTGTCGCCTCAGGAGTTGACCACAATTCCTAATTACGAAGTTCGTTGCCAATAGTGTTGCTATTTAATCTAGTGTTACAAACAGTATTAAGTGTGACACCAATAAAATAAAAATTAATCACCTCATACTTGAATGGATTTTTCAAGTATCATCAAAGCTGCTAATCAGTATTACTTTACATGCCTATTTTTAAAATGCAAATAAAATTATATTGATTCATTTTATTAATGAATGATGTTTTACAGCAAAATACTACAGTCATCACAATTATTTAATAAAAAATATAGGCAAAATCCTACGATCATCATTATCCAATTTGTTGCTGGATTCAAAATTAGAATCTCCAATTATTGAAACGTAATGGAAAAACCTTAAAAAAGATTTGAGATCGATAATTAGTCCTATAGTTCATCGATGTAGTTGGAAATATTTTAGAACTAAAAGTTTTAAGAATAAAAATATTCCGTTAGGCAATAAATTCTTTTTGCTTCCAAAATATATTTTATTTTTATAATCCGATTTTGAAAAGTTTCATATATTAAAACATTTAAACAATACATCCCTTGTTTTCATAAGATGCATTCTTCCTATAAAAGTAGATAGTATGAAGCCTATCAGAGGTTTAACCACCTCTTTCCAACACCCCAAATATAACTGGGATTATTTTTTCTTTCAAAAGTTTTGGAGACGTTATACAAGTAATCGCTCAAACTCCTGACTCGACGGTAACAATGCCGGCCGCGAGTCCACGACCATGACCACTAGGCTACCACAGTCCCTCAAAAGATATTAAAGACAATCTAGAATCTAAAAGGGGAGGGGGGAACAATATAAGGAATAGATCTTAGAGTATTGTAACACATTTGGACTCGTATTTTTAATAATTGAAAATAAATATTAAATTTCTAAGATAAAATGAAAATATGGTGTTAGTAATTAAGTTTGTTTGTATTACTCAATTCAACATTTGCATACGCAGCTTCAATTCCAATTTAAAGTACATCTAAATTGCATGACAAGCAATGGAAGAGAATTAGCTTCAAGAGACAAAAAAACCAAATAATAATTTGAATATTTAAAAGAACTTATAGTAGCAGATCATTGTCCTCAAAAGCTAAAAGCATCTAAGAAATTAAGCTTAATATACACTCTATAATAAAGAAAACGACGCGCTAAGAAGAATTTGTCCGAGGGAGACAAAAATTGGCGGTTATGAAAATTATGTACAGAATAGAAAATGATTAAAATTTCAGGAAAATTGAATGATTTATTTCATAGTTACATAGTTACAAAGTAACGAGCTCAATAAGGTGTTGACCCACCTCTAGCCTGGAGGCAAGCTGCCACACGGCATTGAGTGATAAAGTTCCCTGATGGTTTCCTGCGGTATTTCTTGCCAACTTTTCTCCAATTGTAGGGCTAGAATATCAACATTCCCTAGAAGATGCAGTCGCCTTCCCATCATATCCGTGATATGTTCGATTGGAGGGAGATCTGGCTGACCACAAGGAAATGTTTGACAAGCTGTAAGACAGTTCATAGCAGCACGTGCCGTAAGTGGTCTGAAAAATAAGGCCTGGGTACTGCAAAAGGAACGGTAGCAAAACAGGTCTCAGAATGTGGTCGATATACCGCTGTGCTATAAGTGTGCCTCTAAAGACGACTAAAGGGGTCCTACTATCAAGGGAAATGGTACCCCAGACTATAACTCTCCTGATTGAGTACCTGTGGGACGTGCAATAGTGAAATAGGATCGGCACGCTGTCCTGGGTGTCTCCAGACACGTCTTAGATGATCGGCAGGACACAGTTGGAAGCAGGATTCGTCGCTAAACACTATACGTCCCCAGTCAGCATCATTCCAACCTTATAGAACCAAACACCACTGTAATCTGGCTCGACAGCGTGCAGGCGTGAGTGGCAGGTGGCATAGCGGTCAGTACGAGTGTAGATTTCTCTCTATCAGCCGTCTAGAAATAGAGAACACTCGTGTGCAGATCACACGTCTGATGGTTGATAACGATGAATCAGACACTGTGATAGCTTATATATAACAATCACTCTGTCCTACCGATATGCTGTGGCCATAGGTCAACCGCTACCATCATGATGCTGAAATGTGCCATTGTCCACCCATTCTTGCCAGCATCTTCTAATCGCCGCATCGCTTCGACCCATATAACGAGCTATTTTCCGATTTGCCCAACCTGCCTCTTTCAATCCAATGATACAACCTCTTTCAAACTCTGACTTTTGCTCGTAATGAACTCGAATCCTGTGGCGAAGCATTTTTTCAGTCGTTGAAAGGTATCCTAAATCACAATGCAACAGAAAATTTGACCATCAGATTGAAAATCGTTTCTTTTATGCACTTGCTGAGTGCGCAGATGCATTCGTGTCCAAAAGTTAAGCATAATCAGATAAATGCAAAAAAAAAAAAAGATCTGAATGATCAAACTTTGATGAATTTGTTCGAAATAACTTACGTAGATTTATCTATTGAAGATGAAAATTTGTCTCTATGCAAAGCATTTCATTCGACGTCTTCATGAGCACAACACTTGCGCCCCTCAAAACATGAATAAACAAACTCGGCATAAGCTGTTCAGAAATGCTTTATTAACAATACGAAGGAGCGTTATTAACTATTAAATAAAACGGATGGTAGCACAATGGCGACAACGTACATGTTCGCGAAAAGAAGAATCGTTACAATGCTTAAATCCAGATTATTACAAGCAGAAACGTCTTGAATTTTAAATGTTACTCAATGTGTGATCTCAAGACATTTGAAAAAAATTCAAAGTTTGGAAATGTTAATCGATGATCAGAACCAGGTCGGCCGAAATCCCATTTGCATGCTGAAACCGATATCTGGCAATAACTGCGCGACGTCAGAGAGACTACGGCAACTGTGTTCAGCACTCATAGCCGCCACAGGAATACGTTCCACGCAAACTATTTACAGGAGATTCCATTATGTTAGTCTTTATATCAGGCGATCGGCAGTTTGCATTCCCTTCACATCTACGCATAAACGTGCTAGTGTAAATTGGAATTTGGAATTTCAGAATTGGAGTTTGGGGCCAAGGGTCAATAGGATGTTAAATGGCGAATCTCGTTTTAGTTTGAACACCGATGCTCATCGGCTTATGATATGGCGAGAATATGGAAATCATTTTCACCTGGGAAACATCATGGCAAAACATTGTTTTTCGCCATGGAAATTCATGCGTGTGAGCAGGCATCATACTGGACGGCCGAACAGACCTCCATGTCTTTGACACAGGGTTTATGACTACAAAAAGATACAAATATGAAGTACTTTTCTGTTCTCTTGAGCTTAATGTTCACCTGTCAAGAGGTGCTTCTATTCCTGGATGATAACATAGATTATCAACGGGCTAGCTTGATTGACGATTTCCTTGAAACGAAAACTATCCAACTCATGTTGTAGCCTGCTCACTTGCCTGATCTGAATTCTATTGAGCGTGAGTGGGTTATACTCGGGAGAAAGCTTAAAGCATTTTCACCCCCACCTATGTCCGCTGTAGAGCTTTTCGTGATGCTTAGAATTCTTTGCGCACACAATTAATGTACCATGTCATAACAGGTATGGGAAATCGTTGAGCAGGATACCTACATGCAAGCGTACCAAGCTACCGGACCGCTTGTAATTGTCAGAGGTGACCCAACACTTTATTCAACTGCAGCATCACCTTTTTATTTCACTTGGTTTTCACTAGTGAACTCTAATATCCAGTATTCTTTCAAACTGTTCCTTTGAATAATAAAAGTGATTATTATCATTTTTCCGCATTGTCTTCTTATTATACGACTGTTTTACAATCGTTTAACACGCTCGCTATTCCGCGACTTATATTTCCTTCATTATTTAAATAATTACCAATTTTGCTGAAATTTTGGACATCAGTGTATATATGTATGTTATAATTTTTAGTTCATTCATTTCTGAATATAGCTTTAATTTTCGGTGTAAATGTATCTTACATGTCTTCACAAGGGAAAGAGTCCATGATAGAACAGTTATATTGTGTTTGAGATTATATCGTGACCTTAACCATACAAAAGCGTTCTTTATAAAACACTTACGAGCTTCTGTTTGCTATAAGTAGACCATTTTATTGTCAGATAGCCTTATAATTCTGAATGACCGTCAAAAGAACGAAAGAGTCAAAGAATTTATGAGCTGTAACTTCGATCTTATAGCTTCTACAGAATCATTCTTTCTTAAACGTGAAAATCTTATGAATTAAATTTTCAGCCGCATCAATAGTAACAAAATACCTGACCAGAAATAAAATTATGATGCTTAAATACGCTCAAGTACAGGAAAACTGGTACACAAGTCTAATACTTGGTATGTCCAGAATGAAAGTAAATCTGATGAAGCAATATGCTTCTGAAAATATGTAAAATATGTAATAAGAAATGTAACATACTATAAGCAATATGTCCCAGAATTAGAGTGTATTCCGAGATATTTAACTTCTCTATTCTATAACGAGTCTAGTGACATCCTAATTTGCTCTATGACGCTCATATTTGAGGGTAAGAGGAAACGACCTAGTTACCAAATCAGATTAATTCTTCTATGACCACGATGTAAGATCCTAACACTTATGCGATGCGTATAATCTTAGTGAAATAAGCCAGATTCATCAGAGTGATTGTAGGACATTGCCTGGTATATCTCATTAGCAAGTAGAGCACATTCCATCGACTAGTCTCAGACGTTTTCTAAGCGTGCCAAAAGTCCCTCTGATTTCAAACTAAACATATTATTATGGATTTCTCAAGTGCTTGAGCAATTTCCTGGCTACAGATGGGATTCGCAACTTTGTAGATTTCAAGTAATTCACGAATCCTTCCATCTGCTCAATATACTTGGAAATGTGATTCGTCAAACCATACTCGTTATTTCCAGTTATCAAGTTTCTCTGAAGCCAAATGAGAGGCATAGCTCAGAGTCGTGCTCTCATTCGAGTTGATCATTAGTCAATAAAGCCCATATTTGGCAGGGAATATTGTCAGTTCAAACCCTGATGTTTATTGTGAATAAATCCTTGAATTATGATATACCAACGAGAGTGTCGCATGTATAACATGTGAAAAGATAATTCACAGTTCACACAACATCATTTTACGGACGCACAAGTAGCACAAGTTGCGATTTGGAAAGAGTTCTAATGCTCACAAAATATTCTAGAAAAGGTGAAACTCCGAACTGTATTTTTACTTTCGAAATATTGAAATAGAAATAATACTTCCATCTTAAGAGCATCATCTAGAACATTTCACTTACTTTACTAATTAAGAAATTGTTTTCTTTATCATATCAGCTATGAAGGCGTCATTTACTTCTCCATACATGTCATTTTTACTTCTCCTTATACAAACAAATTTAATAGCTGTCAGCATTATCACCGTTTTATTGTAATGCATAGGCCACATGTGGCATTGAGTCATAAACGCTCTTAACGATGTTTTGACTCAATTCATCTCATGCAGAAGAAAATTAGGCATGCGAATCTTGCAAATATTGCGGTGCATGTAGAGTATTTGCATAACAGTCTATAACTTACGAGAAGTTTCCTATACGCGACAAGACTGATGCTGCTGCTAGCCACGGCATAGTGTCTATGCCTGCGAGACAAGTTTTTGAGATGGCAGAGGTATAAACACGAGGGCTGTTTTGTTGAAATAAAGGACTGTGATGAGCGTTCCCAAAAGAAATATCCACGAGTCGAAGAACCTTACTAGCGTACCTTTGCCATACATAGTTTCTCTATTAAAGAGCAACAATGTGATCGAGCATCATACGAAATCACAAAACATACCCTTACACCTTGCTATCTGTATGTATGATGAGTGACAGTAAATCGTGAATAAAGATGCTAACCGCTTTGCCTCCACACATGAGACGATTGCGCTTCTCACCAAGACAAAAGCGTAACCTATCACTAAAGATGACCTGTTGTGATTTTGCGTGCTATTCATTCGAGGCATCATTGCAGTCTCTGGTGATGTTGCTGTGGTGTCAAGGGAAATTTTTGAAATGGTTTCCATGTAAGCAATCTAGAAGCTTGTAGTCATCTGTTAACGAGGCTGAAACTTACAGGAGAATGCAGAAGGGGCATCACGGTTCATATAATGTTCGGAATTGGGGCAATTGATGTGTTTCATGTTTGCCAGACAAATCTTCGATATTCCTTATTTATAATCCGTGTAGCTCTCTCTGATCCTATAACCTTGTATCCATTTCCGCCAAGAGCAAGAAACTGTAATATCTGTTCGATCGGTATGATGAGCAATGCGATGGAATGACCATCCACTTCCCTACTGTTCTATGATGCGATCTTTCTCGAATGTATCTAACGGCTTTCATTTTCTCTTCTCTAAGGCATTCTAAAGCTCAAGGCGATAAACTTAAGCCAAACACATCAGTTAGAATCAAAATTGCGCCCTTTAGAAGAACCTTTAAAAAAAATCGTTAAAAGTGTTATAAATCAGGTGTTTGCTGACATCATAGACGCTGATGCTGCTGACACTATAATCATTTGCATTACTAACTGAGACGAAAACATATTATTAATTTGTATTTAAATAATTTGCTTTCTTCCGGGTGTAACTCTTTTTTTCGAAGATGAGTGCATTTTTTTAACCCCTCAGCACTATTTTTCCAATTTCTTTCTAATATTATGAAATATTGAAGAAAAGTAAATTATGTGAAAATTCTTGTATTACTTATTTTAATCCGGGGTTTTTATAAACTTTTCAACGTTTGTGCATTTGCTATATAATCAGTGGAAATTATCATCGTTCATTTTTTTTCCTTTTCAAGTATATTTGATAAATTTTTAAAATATATCTACATTAAAATTCAAATCTTTTTAATGAAATTTAATAATATTAATCACATCTAAAACACAATTTAACATTGGTTGGTTCACATAAATAAACTGAAAAGCTAATTAGGAGTGAACAGCGAATCAGTAATTCTGAACCATGATCAAGTGCAATAGGCAACAAATTAACTGATAGTTCCATCGTAAAACTTCTAAATCGAAATATTATATCTACATTAAAGTAAAATTATTGAACATTTTGAAATTTTCTTTCACTCTAGATAGCATTTTTAAAGTATTATTTACCTAAACGTTTGGTCAATTTGTAAATAAATATAGAGATTAAGTTTTAAAATAAGTATATTTTATTTTTGAGTAAGGATTAATCAGTTTTCATTTTTACATGAACAACATGATTTTAAATTGACAATTACCCTTATTAGCCAGAATTTTTAATGTTTAATTTGCAACTTAAAAAAAAAAGATTTTGATGAAGTTCAAAGAGAGAGAAATATTAAAAGAACAAAATGAATTATTTATTGCTTTTTAAAGGCATTTTAAAACTATTTCTCTAAATATCTCGAAAAAAATATAGAAAAGAACTGTATATTAAATATGATCGAAATTTTAAATCTTTAAATGGTACAGCTATTAGAAAAGGAAGGTATCCGTTCAAGTATTGTACTCGTTTTGATAAAATAACCAATTTTAGTTAATATTTTAATTAGTTTCATAATACTTATCTTCAGATAACGTAGTCTTGAATATGCTTCAGTGGAATTCACAAAAAAGTTAAACAGAAAAAATAAATAAAAATCTAAAAGACGCAATGCCATGGGGAAAAATCAAAACCTTTGAAAATAAACTAAGTAAATCCTAAATAAAAGAAGGTATTATCTCTGAAATTTAAAGTGAAGACTGAACAAAAAAATTTACGCGTATACCCCTGCTACAAAATTTCCATATTATATTCAAAAGGAACTTTACACTTCAGTTAACATTCTTTCGGTATTGTTTCTCTCAACCGCGACATATCCCCAAATGCTCATTTAAAGTCCCACAAAACTCCAGCCCACTTTTCTTCCCAGCCACTACTGAACCCAAACCTATAAACCGGGAAATAGCAAATAGCCCGTTGTATTCATTTCCAGGTTTTCAAATTGCGGTCGTAGCCCACGGCTTTAGCTCTTCGTAATTAGGGAGCCGTGCGCTTTAGCGAGAGTTTGATGACGGAATTATAAACGTCATAGATAGGGGCCATGACGCATCCGGCAAGCTATCGTATCAGCCGTAACGCTTTTCTGCTAATTGCCACCGCCATACCGGTAAGTACTACTCCCGCCGACCCCTATCCTCACATGACGCCCCCCCCCCCCCCCTGCCTTAATGCACGTTTGATAGGCGAGAATTTCTCGTCGGGGTGCAGCCAGTAATCGATTCTATTTTTGTGCAGGGGGCAGAGAGGAGAGTGTGTACTTATCGTCCAGTCCGATCGCTCAGATGATACTTGGTGCACCCTCTGATAGTCCGTACCGAAAGGGTGGGAGGTTTGAGGGAAATTGTGTATAAATTGGAAACTGAAAGGACCCGTGGTCGAAAAGGGGATGTTTTATCGTCGTCTGATCGTTCCTAGAAGGGGCGCTCCGAAATTACGATCGGCACTTGGTAGTGGCCTGATGATTGGGAAAATGGAAACAAGGAAACAGCAGCTAAAGTGGTACACGATATGATTGAATTAGAAAAGACTAAAATGCACAGTTACGAATTATTTTATTTGAATTAACGTAGCTCCAGAGCTATATAATTAGTACTTTGATAGACCTCTCAATTTTAAATCGCTATATGATTACGGAATTTTCATCACAGGTTCTTTTAATTTTGATGTACGTGTGGATTGTTTTCCCAAGTAGAATAGCACTGAATAATATTTGAAAATGTGTCCACGATCTATTCAAGAGACAATAAGATTTTAGTGCCAATTACAAATTAATCATACTTAAAGCAATATTAATCGTTCCAGATTCCTACTTTCACCAGTAACATTGCAATACACTCTTTAGTCACTTGTAAAGATCTTCACACACAAAATTCATTGGATATCTTATCAACTGGTCTGTAACATAGTCAGCAAATTTTCGAAATTATTTTTCAAAATTTACCCTGATACCTTTGATTCCGGAAATCTTGAGAACGTATAAATAATATTATAAGGGTTATACTGAAATTGCAAGATTCCTCGAATTTTATACACCAAAAACTAATTGACCATTCAAATTTTAAGCGGTTTTAATAAATATCAAATGTGTAGATTTAAATAAAATACTTTTAAATAATATTCTATGTGAAAATACGTATTACTTTACTCATAAATGTTCATTTATTTCCAAGAGTAAACAAAGAGAGTAGTATACAAGATCTGAAAATTAGACGAAGTAATTTGAAGAGTAAAATAAATATTTTATTTGAAAATAATGCATGGGTATATTGAAAAATAATCCTATGCTTGGCTAAAATTTTCTTATTTTTTCGACGAGCTACAGAAGGATTGGGAGTATAGAAGAGAAAGAGAAGTGAAAAATAAACAACAATTAACTGAATTCTCAAGTTTCAGACATTTCCCAAATATATAGTAAGAAATATTTAAAAAGTGCAATAACTATTTAACTATCATCTACGAAAACAAAATAATGTCTGTAATTCGATGCCAAATATTTTACAAAAACCATCGCTAAAATTTTAATCAATTTAAACTAAAAAATAAATTTTAAAAGTCATGTATGATTTTAGTGAAATTGACAACAACATATTATGCAAAAAAGTGAAATACTTTTAAAAAATTAATTATTACTTTTCTTGGAAAACTAATTATATTCACAAAAAGGAACCACTCGTAAAAGAATCTTGAACTTTACCAAAAATATCTTATATGGATAAATAAAATATGATTATTTGCAATAACTTAGAGATAATTCCTTTTATGCTTGGTTTACTCGAAATGCTTAATTTCGCGGTCGAATTGCTTTGGTCTTAAATAGAGACGAAACTAATATTTCATTTTTATTGCAATAGTCTCTGAAGATGTTGGACTTCATTCCCACTTACGCTATCCGAGCGGACGTATTTTATATAGAACCAATAATTTCTATAAAAGTCAATATTCAGTAGCATCGAATATGAATTGTGGCAATATAGCTATTGAATTCACGAAATTCGTGATTGGCAGTGCTCTACAAGAATAATGGATTCCAACAGTGATAAGATCTAAGACCTTTATGCGGATTTGATACTTTGATTAATTTTTAATGTCGCATTTAGATCTAGCCCAAGATCTAGTGGTGATGGAGCTCGTAATTTTGAACCTCGTTCAAGTGATGAAGACCATTTGAATTGGTTCACTATCTTTCAAATTTCCCCACCACACCAACATGAGGAATTGGAGCTTCAACATATTGAGCGTACATCAGGCCCACCATCTTTAGTAACATTAGGACTTGAACTCATGAGTCAAAGGAAACAATGCCGGGCGCTGGCTCGCGACTATAACCATTTCGGGAACGCGGCCACACATTATGTGGAATCATGAGGATTTTTGAATGTAAAATTTTTACAAAGCCTAATGTTGTGTGATGTGGAAACTAAGAGAATTAGATACCAATTCAAATGTCTTCATTGTAACTTGACTTCGACTCACGGTTACGAGCATCATGGAGAAATTCTAATGTTGCTAAAATTCAACAGAAACGGAAAATTCATTAAAATATATTAACACCACACGAATTTTTTTATTTTTAATTTTTTTTTATTTATTTATTTTGCATTATCCTCTCAAGGACGCGTTAAATTAGAGGTCGCGGGCCTTTGTCGTTTTAATTGAGTCGTGGTTTCTAGTCCTGAATCCACTAAAAACTCGTTTTATTGCAATTAATGCATATTAAATATGTCGGAGCTGGAAATCCCTACGAGAAGATGGTGTCGAAGTTCGGAGACCTTTCATTCACCTTTTGCATTTTGCAAAAGAGGTGTAAAAAAACGTATATCAAAGTACGGTATATGTTTTATGAAACTTAATACGCAATGATTGTTCTTAATCATGTTAAAATATCCTTAACCAAAAAATTAAATAGAGTGTGAGATTAAAAATCATTCCAGGTAAATTATATTCTATAAATAATTATTTAATTCTATCTCATATGTATAAAATGAATTTATTTGTAACTTTTTGTCGTTTCATAGTTAAGTGAAGAGAGCGGGACTCATTTTTCGTGTAAATATGCATTAAAAATAGCAAGGTTAAAAAACTAAGACAGTTATATTGGGTTGGCAACTAAGTAATTGCGGATTTCACTCATAAATGGCTTCAGTTGAATTTTTAGGTTTGCAGACGTAGTACAAATGTAAAACACATTTTGTTATTTGATAGTTGGCAATTCAGCTGTCAATCAGTAAAAAAAGTTTTTTGATCGGTTGCGTAGTTTTCGCTTAGCCTTCGTTGAAGAATGGAAAATCAAAAGGAACATTTTCGTCATATTTTGCTTTTTTATTTCCGCAAAGGGAAAAACGCATCGCAAGCTCATAAAAAGTTATGTGATGCTTATGGTGACGAAGCCTTAAAAGAACGGCAGTGTCAAAATTGGTTTGCCAAATTTCGTTCTGGTGATTTTTCACTCCAAGATGAAAAACGCTCTGGTCGTCCAGTTGAAGTTGATGACGCCCAAATCAAAGCAATAATCGATTCGGATCGTCACAGTACAACACGTGAGATGGCAGAGAAGCTTCATGTATCACATACATGCATTGAAAGTCACTTAAAACAACTTGGCTATGTTCAAAACTCGATATATGGGTTCCTCACGAACTGAAAGAAACGCATTTAATGCAACGCATTAACAGCTGCGATTTGCTAAAGAAACGTAATGAAAATGATCCATTTTTAAAACGACTGATAATTGGCGATGAAAAATGGGTTGTTTACAACAATATCAAGCGGAAAAGATCGTGGAGCAGGCCAGGTGAACTCACTCAAACAACATCAAAAGCTGATATTCATCAAAAGAAGGTTTTGTTATCAGTTTGGTGGGATTACAAAGGAATTGTCAACTTTGAACTCTTACCACCCAACCGAACGATCAATTCTGATGTCTACATTGAACAACTAACGAAATTAAACAATGGAGTTGAAAAAAAGTGGCTCGAATTGACAAATCGAAAAGGTGTTGTATTCCATCATGACAATGCAAGGCCACACACATTTTTGGTCACTCGGCAAAAATTATTGGAGCTTGGTTGGGATGTTTTGCCACATCCACCATATAGTCCTGATCTTGCACCATATGACTACTTTTTATTTCGATCTTTACAAAACTCCTTGAATGGTAAAAATTTCAATAATGATGATGATGTCAAACCGTACCTGATTCAGTTATTTGCTAATAAAAACCAGAAGTTTTATGAACGTGGGATTATGATGCTGCCTGAAAGATGGCAAAAGGTCATTGATCAAAAAGGGCAATACATTACAGAATAAAGTTATTTAGTTCCATGAAAAAATTGTCTTTGATTTTCTAAAAAAAATCCGCATTTACTTAGTTGCCAACCCAATATTTCCTTTTAAAAAACAGATAAGTGTTATCATTAAACTTGTAATGTTTGCGGGAAAAGAAGGATTCCTTCTATCAAATTGATACAAATAGTATCTGATTTTAAAAAAAATGAAATGAAATTTGATATTTCTGAAGAGTTTTTTTTTTAAATCTAAAATTATGTAGATTATATTTTAAGACAAAAACATTTATGATGTGATTGATTATTAACGTTGCACTGAGAATCAACACGATGGCTATTGGTGACGGACCTCTTTATTTTAAACCTCGGTCAAATGACGTATGACACCTGAGCTGTCCGAAATTCTACACCATGCCAACGGGAGGACTCGGAACCTTGACAGAATTGACGTGCATTGCGAGTTCGAGTTTTAATTCCACTAAAAATGCATTGTATATCGAGGATGGTGCACGTTAAATCTGTCGAAATTCAAATGTCTCAAGTTGGTGAAGCGTGGTTGTCTATTTCAGGTATCGACTTCTTCTTCGCTGTAAGAGTGATGGTGTATTTATGTTGTGATGGAGTATGGTCAATTCCTCATTTTCGTTTTTGGGGGAGGAATGGGTCAATGTAGATTAAAATTTCATAAGCAAATCACTGTAAATATTTTTAAATCATAAGGCTTACAAGCAATTGAATTTAGTTTATCTTATTGAAATAATAATTGTTTACAAAACAAACAATCTAAGCTACATAGATGTAATATATCTTGAATGTTATAAAATACTTTTAAAATTAATAATTCACTTATCATAAATTAGTTTTGTTTTATTATATCGATGGTACTCTTTTCAGTTACAAATCTAAGAATCATAAAAAATTCAATAGATTAAAATATAATTTACCTAGTCTGTAACTCAACTGCTAAGTTTAATTATGGTTTTAATACAGAAAATAATGCTAGATATTTGAGATTTAGGAACATGTACTGATAAATATCAGTTAAAATCATTATTAATCACTCAATTTCATAATTTGTTCTAATTAACCACTATAATTTAAGGACTGTCGGTGACAAAGCTTAAAATTTCTAAATTTTTTCAAGTGACGAAGTCGACACCTAAGCTTCTTAGTTTTTTAATATAAAAGGTCTACCCTATAGAAGGTCTTTGATGTCTGGCTGTACTTAATATGCATCGCAGTTTCTGCCCCCTCCCACTTCCACATCGTTCTGCACGACTGGTTTCTTCAGAAATTAAGACTTGTACCTGAGTTTTGACTTGAATATGGTTGGTCTTGACTCTCACCAATTTAAATATCGATTACAACCTAGCAAATTTGCACGGAGGAAGCTAAAAGGAAAATCTCAACTTATAAACTAAGTTTTCATAAACTTTTTTATCTCATTTCATGTAATGCATGCATTTCCAAACTGATGTGTGAATATCTGTGTAAGTTTAACTTTTCTCAGCTAATTCTTAAAGTATTTTTTTCAACCTTTTTTTTCAATCTTTTCTTCGATATTCTTAACTTACCTAGTTTGCTTTTTTACTCAATAGATTTTTTTTTCCTGAGCTCATTCATACTCGGCTTTTGAAACTTAAATAGAGAGACAAAAGAATGTTTCTAATACGTGATCTCTTTCAAAGTGCCAAATTTTTTATGACCTTAAATACGAAACACATACACAAGAAGATCTTCTGCCGTAATTAGCGCTCGAAACGATGTTATTTGACAGTCATCGCGAGCAGAAGCTAAAGAAAAAAAATACATATATCCAGTCGAGAGAGTTTTAAAAAAGCAGTTAGTTGGAGCACTTCATTAAGGACTATTAAATTCCTTTTCCTAGGCTCTTCAAACAAGAAAAACGATTTTTATGCTCTAAATCGCGGGTCTTTTATAGGGCTTTTGAAATAATAATAATGAAAAAATTCCATCAAAGTTCGTTCTTCTCTTCGTCGCCAAAAATAAAAGCGTTGAAAAACAAAACAAAACTCCCCTCAGCTATTAAGTTTCAAAGGTAGCAAAAACTGTTCTTTAGTCTTTTATTGGAAGTTTTATCATCGGCAAATGTTGTCTTTAACGCAACACAGTGTGTAAATATTGATTCAAGAAACCAACGGCTCAGTTTAAATATTTAGGAGGGGGAAAAAATTGCAGTTTAAAGAGGATAAAAAAAAATCAGGTCCTATCGTAAAAATAACGCTCCCAGATAAGACTATTTCGTCCTAACAATTTGTCTTCAGTGAGTAAGTAACTAGCTTCGCAAGGGGTGTCTTTATGAATAAAAATTAGCTTGGAAGAAGACGCCTGATAAAGAAGGAGCAATCATTCAAAATAAAAAGTTGCTGAGTCTGTGTTTACCTCGAATGCTTATGAATCCTCTATGGGTGATTCTATTAAATTTAATGACCAATCGTTGTGAAAGGAGGAAATATTTATATAAATCATAAAACGTGGAATTATGTATAGAGGTTTATTTCTGCCCATAAGGATAAAGTTACTTTTTTGTTACTAAAACATAAGGACAACTACAGAAATATGTTGTTGATATATTCATATTTTTTGTTTGGTTTTTATTCTTTTGTGCAACAGCTGCCATGGACGCGGTACCTTATTGGTTTTGGTCACGAGCTCGTGGCCGGCGATGTTTCAGACGAAGCATGGGATCGAGTCTCGATTCCTTCATTAACATCGTGATTCGAAGCAACGTGTGGGCTATTGGCAATGCTCCTCGTTATTTTTACTAACGGTTCAGGAACAAGATCTGATCCGACACATCCTTCTCCAAACTTCCGCACTACGCCAATGGGTGGGCTTGGGACCTAGATCAGGTTCGACGTGAATCTGTTCCGCTACACACCGAATCTACGCTGGCATCAAGACTCGAACTCACGACCCGACGGAAACAACGGCCACGAGTCCGCGACTATGACCATAAAGCTACCAGGACCTCTGATTCCACTAAAGATCCATTGTGTAGTGGAACTGATGATATAAAATCTGTTGGGGCAAAAATTTCTCACGTATGTGTGGTAGAAAATTCGGGAGTGGAGTGTCAGCTCATGTTTCAACCTCGTTACTTGATTGAGACTCAAAATTACCAGGTTTGTCGTGAATAACCTTCTAAGGGGGACGTTAATAAATAATCAATTGTAATCCACTATTCTTTGTAGAGTAATGGATACTTTTACTGATTTTATGTAAACTGCACTTCAAAATTTTAAAAATGACATGTTATGAGGTTTAAAGAGAGATATTATTTCTCTGCCCCTGATCATGAATGCAGATTGTGCAATCCATTCCCGGGAGCTCAATATGTAGTTCTACTGGTGCAATTATTTAATTGAAGCAAAGGTTGATCAATGTCTTAATCTTATTTTTATTACATCAATATCATTTTATTATGTATTATTAATTCTATTTCTTCCAACAAGCGGGCATCCATTTCCCGAAGTTAGTCTATTCAACAGATTTAGAAGTAAATTGCACCTTCTAGTTTGTGTGTTTACACAAAAGCAATCGGGTTGATTCATTGATTAATTGTATATTAACAACGTACTTAAAAGCAACACAAAGCTATTGCCGACGAATCTGAAGTTTTGAACCACAGTTATGTTATGTTATATATATATATATATATACACGCACACACACACACACATATATATATATATACATATATATAATATATATATATATATACATATATATATATATATGTGTGTATATATAAACGTATATATATACGTATATGTATATGGGGGTGTAAGTGAAGAGCAAAAGCTATCCAGATATATAGTAGCAATTAAGTGTTTGTCAAATGTAAGAGATATTATTTCATTTACACATAGCCACAATGTCAATTTAAATTTGGTTCCATCTAGTTCAAATGTAGATATTACTTATATTTTCTTCAATTTTCATTTTACTTTTCGATCCCACTTATAGTTAAGTATAATATGTTTTCCTCACATAGTGGTCTATTTTTGTTATTTATATCAAGCTGAGAGTTCTGTAGGTAAGAAAAATGAAAAGCCATTTATACAATTCTTATTGTTTTCTACGGTGTGGTATAGCAAAGAAACAGCACCGAAATCTGAAATTTTACAGACGTAAATTTCTTGAAAAAAAAAAGTAAAATCTTCAAACATAACAAATGTTCAATTTTACTGTAGTAATTAAAAGATTTAATGTCTGGAATAACTTTTTTGAAAAAAAAATTCTTAATAGCAAATATTACTAATTTAAGAATCCTAAAAATTAATCAGAAAGACAGTGAATCAAAATCTAGCATTTTAAAGATTTTTGCGTAATAATGAATTCTATGCATTCTCCAATGCTAAAAGTGGTCGCTGCAGCAGATTTGGCATTACCTAGGGTGCATTAAGTAAGGCCTGCTACTTTACATCCCTTAAAGTTGTATTTCTCATTGGCTCTCAAGCAGTCATTTTAGCACTGAGCAATAACAAATCTATAGACCGCCCACGAACATCCAGTGCCGCATCAAACTGTCAGAGCTCATCACCAGTGACTGGGCTCTACAGTTTCAATGGGTTTTTAGTCATATGGGAGTTCCCAATAATGAAATAGCCGATGTCTGGCGAGGAGTGGGGCTGAGTCCAATCAACTCGAGATTCCCTTGACACTCAAAACGGCACACAACCAAATCCCTACAACCGTTAACAATTCCACAGGCAAACCCCTCAAAGACTAAAGTAAAGACAAAAGATGGGAGTGACTTGCAACAGGATGACGTGTTCCACTGAACTTGAAATGCGCTCGCTGCTGTGCCTTTACACCTTACGATGACTACCTACAAGCACACATTCACCATATCTGTGACTCCTGATGAGATCTGTCCATAATGTCGGACGTCCAGTATCGACGTAGACATCTGCAGAACTTATCAGAACTCGACAATCTTCCTGCTAATTTACCCACTTCCTACTGGGAGGGTATGTGTCAAATTGCGAAACCACCATTGATGGGCGTAGTCTAAATTAATGAAAAATGAACATTCTTCACACAATATTTCTATTTATGTAAGTTGTATTAATGAAAGGAAGGGAGTGTGCGTGTTTGTGTGTGGAGAGATATATAGGAAAGATTACGTAACTCAGAAGCATGAGAGAGAGAAATAGAAACTTTGTACAATGAACCAATGGTGATTGCTAATATGCACAACGGAGCAATTTTTTCGCAATTTGCTTTAATGTATTTAAAAGTTTGAGTTTAAATTAACCGATTACGCACATTTTGTTTTCACTACACGTAATTCTACCGCACATTATGACGCGGTCATAATTTGCATCTAGCTATTTATATTCATGTGGTTTATAGAAGATTGTCATGTTTATCGGTTTGTTCTTAGTTGCAAATAGTAGTTTTTGAAGACTTTTTTTACACATTCGTTCATTCTATATTGTAGAATTACAACAGTGTTTCGAATCAATCCTTTAATAATTATATCCGATTGAACTTTCAATCATTTTCACACATTTAGTAATTATATCCGGTTAAAAACAATACTTTCAACAAAACATTCCAAATTTTTATACTAGTATCTGTGATAATAATCCTTCCATTCAAATTTATCCCCACTTATATATCCCTCAAATCCCTAAATTAACCGTTCAGGGAATATTTCTTTAAAGTATAACATTACATAGTTTCTTTCTTTATTTCTTTTACTTTTCTGTGGCCATCTGAATTCAGTGTGATGTATAGGATACTTTTCTCCGATGATTTGACTTTGGTTCAATTCCGCAATCAATTTTTAGCCCGCTTTTCATCTAATGTTTCACTAATTTTAAATTAAGTTTAAAGTCTTTTTTTTTTAATTCTCTTCCCCTGAAAATATTTTTTATATCTTAAATAACGTGTTTTTTTCTTTAATTTTTTTCTTAATTATTCTGATTTTTTGCGCACTTTGAAGGCCAGCTCATAATAACAGATCCCAAAATTACGATTCTTGCATCATCCGAGATATCCAAGTTATTTTTAGAACGTTGAATTTATTTCGCGTTTGTTAACCAATTAGCCGATTTTTGGCAAAATTTAGAAAATAGCGCTGAATAGTAACAGTTCTGGAATATTTGGAATCTATCGATCAAAGCAACATGGTGTTCATATGATATACGGAGTGCACACTAAACTCTCTTTTAAAAAAAAAAAGAACGAAGAAAAATTATCAATTAGTAGATTTTTTTAAATTTTAACAAAACAACAGTTATCGAATTAAATTGTTTTCTTGCTTTCACTACAAATGTTAGCTGTGGCATATTAAGTCACATCACATCAACTTCTATGCTTAACGAATTTTAAAGATTGTTTCTCCAAAGGTATTTTCGGGGATCCTATCAGGTATTCATTTGATTGTTCCCATTAAAAGTTTATACTAAAATACTTTTACAAAATTCTGGTTCAGTTTTATTTTATTTTAAATATTCACCTGTACAACTAATATACAATATACAACTACAACTAACATACATTATGAGTAATCGGTTTGGAAATGATTAGTTATAAAAGTCTGGAGAATTACATACTATGATGCAAACAGCTCTCAAGATTTGTTCGCTCTATAAACGTTAAACTCTTTATTTAGATAAAAAAAAAAAAATGGATTTCCCCCCCCCCCAAAAAAAAAACCCTTCTAGCCATGATAACCCCATTTTGTTTGTCAAATAAGAATTGATTCAGAAATAATTATTCATGCGATATACAGAGGGTAGATAAAATAATGGAAATACCCAATAAAAAGTGGAAAAGAAACGCTCATAACAAATTTTAAGTGTGATGTGGACGTCACTGTTAACTTAACATTGATTGATTGATGAGTTGATTTTATGGGACATAGAGCAGCAAAAGTTATTAACCTCTCCTACTTTACATACAAATAGGATAGGAAGAGAATTACATACTGCAAGTGGGTACAGTTACAGATAATATACTAGTTATGTAACGTTATTTTATAATGTCAGATATCTGCTGTTTGCAGAAAGATATAACTATTAATGCTCAAGAAATAGGGGTGTCTTAAAATATCCAATTTTTGGTCCAGGTATACGAAAAACACAATATGTTACTCTGCTAAATAAAAAAAACTATAGACGTTAAAAGTCGCAGAGGGGGATCAGCGAGGAATGACGTGAATCATTCGCCAAAAACTTAAATCCACAGCTGAGCAAATAATGGTGTATTTAAACATCGGTCGAGATTATTCCATTTCTAGCAGAACATTTCGCTGTGAATTTCACAAATTAGATTTTTATACCCGTGTTGGAGAGCAACCTTCTATGCCATAACACTTGTCAATGAGGGAGAGAGCATCAAACCTATAGCCTATATAACTGAAAAAATATATTATTTGATTTGAAGAATCGTCTTTCACTTTGTTTCCCGTAACAAGAAGAGTTTATCTTTGGCGATGCACCGCAGAAACATTCCATTCTGACTACTTGGTTCCACCTGTAAAGGAAGGAGACGGATCTTTAATAAAGTGGATTGATATTTCTTGATATTCTTCAGGGCCAATAACCCTTTTGAAAGATCGGGTAACAATAGACTAAGCCAATTAGAAAGTACTCAGAGTTCACGATCATTCAATTATGCTGATAATCTTCAGGTGAATAAATCTCCTTCTATTCTGCAAAGTGCATGACACTGATAAATCAAGTGAAACAGTTGTCGCAGTGCTCTAAGTCACCAGGATTTGACAATATTAAACCTTTACGAGAATACCTTGAGTGATAGTTAATATCAATATTTCCTCCACTTTCAACACTCAGAATCGGGATATATTTTAAGGGATGAATCATATAAAATACAGTTATATATTTTCTTATATATCTCCATGTGTATTTAGTCTCTGTTGAACAGTTTCTATCCATAATGCTCATAAGGTTCCAACATCTTATTAATAAAAATGATACTTCACATTCCAAGTGTTTTCATTATTTTGCCTAACACCTGCATGCAAAAGAAAAAGACATGATCTCTTAAATATATTCTTAACATGCTCCATTTAGAAATAAAGTAAAACGGACCTCATAGCCAAATTTGGTTTGCCCTCAACCAAAGTAAGTTGGAGCTCATATCCTCATATCAAATAGAATATAAGGCGAACATTGTAAAGAATTAAAGCAATGTAACAAATATGTATAATTCTTATTTGGTTGACATTTACTCACATAAAAAAATCAAGAAAACTTATTAAATAAACATAATGTATTTTTAAAAATAAACTTCCTAAATGAAGAACAGAAATTTACGTTGAAAGGTAGAAAATAAAAATAAACAGTAGGAAATAAATTATGCTATAAAATAGTAGTAAAGTATCCTCAATCCTCAGAGGTTGGTTAAAAGAAAATGTGTGTGTGAACACGTTGCACAAGTACCTTCGAAATACTCATACCATTTGTTGGAGGAAGAATGCCGTTAAAAGAAGTCAAGATCATTTTAGTCACAAAAACTTCCTCAGTAGAAAAGACTTTGAACACTTCTAAGACTTTTCTATAAACAAAGGAAATGTATTTCATAAATTTTGAATTAATATCATGTTAAAACAATATGGGGGCTATTGGCTGCAGGCTTCGTAATTTTTAGTCACGGTCAAGTGAGGAAGACAATTTGAGCTGGAAATATTACTATCGAGCATTTAAGTTGCTTCATGTGAAGACTTTAAGGCTCATTCCAAGTTAATATACGGCACACAGCCGTCATTATCCTCTGCATCCTCATAACCACTCGACATGTGGCTTTCTCAAAACAAAGAAATTTAATACATTCATATAAAACAAAAAGTAGGATTATGATAAACTTGAAAATAAAAAAGAATTGGCTTACCACCCCTTTAAAAATTCCGTATAAGATATCATTAGAGATTGTACAGCTAGATCCATTACAATTTTTGTTACCAGTAAAATTATCACAATTTTATTGCTTTTCTCTGTTACAAATTTACTTTGGCACATCAGTGGATCAACATTCAATAAAGTTTTAAAATTTTTAATTCATTGGAGTTTTTAAAGAGAAATAGAGTTAAAAATTACTTATTTTTAATCAGGTGAGAACATTATATTTCCTACAATGTCAAATAACAATCTAAATAATTTATTTATATTCATTTGCAATTCATAAAAGCTATTTGTGCATCTTTTTTGAGGCAAAGAGAATAGTAAAAAATTAGCAAAACTCCTTAATTAAAGTGATCGGTTCTGGAATTATATTTAAGAGTTTTTTACTCAGCAATTAGAAAATAAATATTTACAATGGCTGCCAAAATTGAGTATACACCTCTCTTTTTTACTTTAAAAATACAAACACATGGTAAAAAGTTTTATGCAAAGGTTTGTTTTAATAGGGAATGATAAATCACTTCTTAAATAAGATATTTATCCAAAAAATAAACATGAAGTTAATCTAATGATAAAATTATTTGCATTCTGTGACTAAATGACACGAATTAATGTCACAAAAACATGAAAAAGTATACACTTTGCAGAAAGGGATCACAACCTGATAAAGTAGCTACTAATTTTTTACTTAAGTTTTTGCGTTAGATACTGACATTGGATTTAGATCCTAATGTATAAGTTTTTTACAAAAATATTAATTTTTAATCTTCAAAATGAGTTCCAAAACCGAAATTGTGGCTCAAGTTAGAGAGCTGGTCGTTAAAATAGCCGAAGAAGGTAAAATTGAAATTAGAGAGAAACAAAAATACTGACTACTATTCATCGAGACTTGAGAACAAGCGTGCATTTTTATTACGAACTGGATCAAAAATTTTATCATTAGTAAATGTGTCATATATGTCCAGCACTACTGTCGTCTTTGATTCAAATGAAGAATTTCGTTCATTATTAACGGCCTCTATTGGGGTTTTAGTTGTTACAAAGTCTATTATTAGCGGCTGTTTTTTTTAGTTGCTTTATAATTCTTGATATCCTTCTACGCAAAACTTGAGGTTGCATTGGAATTTCAATGACTGCTCTATGACAGGATCATAAGTAAGAAATGTTCCCTACTTGTAGCAAAAAAAAAAAAAAAATAGCAATCCCTCGCAAATTAAATCAGCTGTTAAAAGTTGAACTTCATCTTCGACATCGTCATTATCGACTTCTTTACTATCACAAATTTGATCAAATGGTCCTCATCCAAAGGGCTTTCTAGTATCAATTCTTCGATGTCAGCCGTTTGCATGTTGTTAAAACCTTCGACATCAATTGCATTTGACAGAGATTTATTTTCAGAACATGCAGTTGATTTTTATACTACAAAACTTCCACTTTTCATGCATGCTGGCAATTTTTTTTCCAACAAGCATTTAAGGTCGATTGCCGCAACTGTTTAATGGCAAAAGAAGAATGTGTAATACAATCCATAATCGTAAACTTTCTCCATGATTCCACAACAGTTAAATTTCTTTCTTCTACTGAGTCTAAAATATATTTAAGCGTTTGCTTTATGTATTAGTGCATTTTAAATGCAGCTATAATACCCTGATCGAGTGGCTGAATCAAAGAGGTGGTATTAGACGATAAAAACAGCATTTGAATATTTGGGGGGGAATTCATGTTCGAACAAAAAAAATTCGTGTAAAAAAGTATATTGGTGAATCGTGTTATTTCAAAATCGTGTAAAAAAGAGTTGGGTGTATATATATATATATATATATTAGAGCTTAAGCTCACGAAACTTGTTGCTGTTTAGTAACTAAACAATATATATATATATATATATTCATAATCAAAAGAATTTAATCTAAGTACACTAAATTTTCTGTTTCATCTAAGAAATTCTTCCAGAAAAAATTAAACAGCAAATGTAAAAAAAAAATGTTAAAAATACCTGCGATAAAATTATAAAACCTCATGTAAGAATTTTTAAGCACAAATTTAGTGAGATGTACTGCATTTTTTCCGAATAACTTGAAATAAACGATTTGTCATCCGTTTAATTTAGTTCATATGGAAAAAATTCCGGAATATTGTCCTATTTCTCCAAAATGGTAACTTCCAATTCAGATGCCCAACGGTATTGTTTTCGTATACTTAAGGAGGGAGAGAAACAAATAACTCCTCAAGATATTTATGGGGATTAGGCCTGGACCAAGTTATAGCATCAGTTTTATTCCTTTAAGCTAATCTTTAGTGGATTTAGATGTATGACTGGGAACATATCTTGTTGGAATATCCATTTCGGCGTTCTGAAAAGTGACCCTAAGGATATCAGACTTTCGGAGAACATCTATTGATAACTGTCATTTTTTTTGCCTTTAATTCTTTTTAGGTAGCATTTTAATGCACATGAAAAAGGATTCCACTCTATAAGCAAACCGCCTCCTGTATGCTTATTTACCTTCTATATGCCGCCTCTTTATGCTTGAAAAACAACAGAATCTTGATTTTAGTCATGCAGTTTTAGTTATTGCCATTTGGACTCATTCAGTAAAGTATTTTCTTGTCGAGAATAATATTTTTTTTCTGTATACAATTCTATGACATGGCACTTTTTTTGCATTCCATACGTTTGTTTCATGAAAGCTTGTTGCATTCTGAGCTAGTTGTAAAGACATTCTCTTGCGAAACCGTCAGGGTTTGAATTCTTCTATCATCTCATCTATTAGTCAATTGCAATCTTTCAGTGTGAGATTTTACTTCGTATTTTTCTCATCGTAATATTATTTGATAAATACTACATTTCGTGCTACTCGGAATTGATGTAATTTCAAAAATAGATTTACCTTCTGATTCTAATTTCCATTATTCAATAAAAAATTACCTTCTGATTTTTTTTAATTCCATTTTATTTCCATTTATCTTCTGATTTTAATTTCCATTATTCATATTCTTGCAAAAAGTAATTTGTCTAGTTTTCGGCATTTTAAATCTAAACACTGATTTTCATGCTTCCTGTTTATCATTGCACACGTAAAATTACATATTACCAATTTATTACATAATAAAAGCTAGTTTCTATACTTTTGGGACACGTAATTTTCATTTTTTTGTTTTATACTAAGCATTTAAATAATTCGACCAATTTTTATCCTAAGAGTTTATGTACTTAATTTTTCTAAACACTTTTCCGTTTTTCTGCTGCTGTAAAGGCTTTATATAATATTTCATGAGCATAGAATAGCATTATCTAAACTTTTTGGTTCGCGGTGTATACTAAAAGCAGCTAAAAAAAAATTTCCGAAAAATGTTACTTAGAAATGCTTTATATTCTAGAGAAGATTGAATTAAAATTCATTTTCAAACGGTACGTGGAAGAAATCTTTGAAAAAGATGAGAATAATTTTTCTAAATGGTTAACAGTGAAGAAACAATTCATCATAATAATTCAAGTACTTCAAATCCAGTCTTTACTTTATGCGAAACAATATGCTTCTCTGAAAAAAAATTGAAGACAATTTATCTTTGATTGTAAGGCTAATTATTTTCGGAAACTTTGTTCTGACTAATAATAGCAGAAAATAATGTCTAGAGGACACTTAAAATGAATGAAACATATGCGTACTCAAATAAAAAGGGAGATTGCTTTGTATTATGTTTTTATGAATGTAATTTTTTTCCCTTTTAAAAGTGTGTTGTAAATTCCTGTAAAACCTTATAAAACAAAACTGCACGCACATATTTTATTCTTGGTATAATACAATTGTAATCTTGAGTGTATCACTCCAAAAAATTTTAATTTTCATTTGATATTTTTTTGTTTATTGTATAGTTTTTGAATAATGAATAAAAAAGAATGATATCAAGAACTACATTTTAAAATGCGCTACGTTTAAATAATTTTCACTTATTAAAATAAATAAATAAAACGCTAGGAAATACCAGCCAATTATACATCAACTTCGAAGAATAATTAGAGTAAGAATTTTATTTTATTGATGGGCTTGAATATATACATTGCTTTCTCTTGGGGATGAATTTCAGTCTCAGTAGCGGTGTGGTCAATTTTGCGAGCTCGTGGTCTGGGTTCTTTCTGTCAAGACGTGGGTTCCTATCTTGGTTCCATTAAAACCCGCTGAGTAGGGGGATGATACTTGTCAAAAAGAGGAAATACCAAGGAAGGTTTTTTCGTTGTCGTGGTGTGGAAGTTTGGAAGGGGAGTGCCATCTTAGGTGTCGTGATCATCACTGACGAGGGCACAAAATTGAGTACGTTGCTTCCAAGAGCCACATAAATATATACAAATTTTAAGGAGTAGTGACCGCATTGTTTTATATAATGTGTTTTTGGTAGATGCTGAATTCTAAGTACTCAACTCGAACACCATCGGCCATGCAACTTGAGATTTTAATCACTAAATTCCGAAATAAAAAATGGTAAACGCAAAAAATGTATTAACACATGAATAAATTGTACCTAAAACTTTTAAATAAAATCATATATCACGTAGCTGTGTTTCTTTCTACTGAGAACAGAATCAGTTCTCTCTGTTGATTCAAAGGAGGGATATACTTATAGCACATGATGAGTATTATGTCAGATATTTCACTGGTGAATGTTTCGATTGATTTTGATTGTCTTATTAAGGTCATATTTAGAAGCAACTCGAGGGCTACATGCGACGGACCTAATAAATCTGAACCTCGGTCAAGTGATGAGGACGACATCCCACTCTTTCCAAACTTCTTCATCTCAACGAGTGGACATTGAGCCTCGAAATATTTAATGTGCATCGGCTCCGCTATACAACAAATCTTAAATGGCATCAGGACTCGAACCTACTTCTTTCTAGAAACAACGCTCGAGATTATGGCTACTCAACTACTGCTGCTGTTTCAATGAGGAAATAGATTTTTCGCTGTATAAAAACACTGCAAAATTTTTAACAAAATATAAAAACAAAAAAGGAATAAAAACGGATAATTAATAAATGAAATATTGTGTTTAGGAATATATTTCTTCTCTCATATGAATTAAAATATTAAGTCTCGTTTATTACATCAAATAAAAAAAAGTTGATTTGTATAGGAAAACAGAGCTGTAAAAATAAGGTTGAATGTATTAAAATAAAACTAATGGCTTTCATAAAATATGAAAATAATACAGCTTTTCCATTACATCTTTTTTAAAATAAGACAATGAGAAGTTCAACACTGATATTGTGATATACAAAATAATAGTCTTTGCTTATGAATAAAATCTAATTTTTTTAACTGTACTGCACAAAGCGAGAGTAATTTTATTTAGCCTCACATAGATCAAATTATTTAAAACTCAGTTAACCTAAAACAATGTTAGAACTTCTTGCATTTTAGTGTATATAAATCAGGAAAAAGCCACTAAACATTTCCCATTTCTTTGAGTTTTTTATCTCCATATTCCAGATAACAAATTATCGCCCTATCACCTTCCACAGGACACACAATAAATTTCACAAGCGTCATAAAGAAAAGGTTAAAGAACAAATACGAAATCCGGTTTAATTACACATGTCAGAGAAATCTTCCAGGATTTACGATTTCACAGCAAGCATTAATTAATACCGCAGCAAAACCGTCATCAAGTCTTGAACTGTGCCATCGCTTTAGTCAACGCATACATAAAACCACCAGTATATTTTTGAAAACGCTTTTCTCTCTCTCTTTCGGAATTTTTTTCCCCCTGTTTTGTGTTTAACGGCTCCCTAAAAGACAAATTCGTGGTCCTGGCACTATTATTCCGATCACGTTCTAAGAGTTGAGGGGGATAAATCATTATCCCTATGTTCCCTGTGTTCTTCTGTCTCTCTTTCCTTATCGGGTGCGATGAAAGAGAGTTAGAAGAGACCCCCTCCTCTCTCTCTCTCTCTCTTTTCAACTTTTTCTCTTCCCTATCAGGGATGCGAACAACCAATGTAAATAGTCCGGGAGTCCAATTCGTAAGAAGAACCAGCGGCGTGGGAATTGCTAATGTTGGTTTTATTTTCTGTGCGATGAAATATACAGTGGTGGGTATCGAGAAAAATCTGTGCATATATTAACTCCAGTTACAAGGCAGGGCCGAGGTTCTTTTTGGATGGAAGGGAAAGAGGAAGGGGGGTGTCTATGGAGCGGCACTCAGGGTCCCCTTAGGTTTAACAGCTCGGGCAAACAATGGAAAAGAAGGAAGGGGTGATCAATACGAGTAGTTGTTGCTAACTCTTGCATAAATTAAGCGCTCATGAATATTCAGAGGACGAGCAAGGATACGGCAGAGTCGAAAGGATTAATTACTTTGAAAGAGTGGGAGAGGAGCACACCAGCTTAAGATCTTTTAACTTAGAGGGTTAGGCATCGTTCAAAAGGGTTTTCGGTAAAAATATAACTGCAAATACAGTGTGCGGGTAATTAATTATTTCACAAATTACTTTCTTCTTTCTTCTTCTTCTTCTTTCTTATTCTTATTCTTCTTCGTGCTCTTTCTTTCAGACGGTATGTGTGTGCGGAACTTATACTTTTTTTTTATTGTCTCTTCCGTCGCCATCAATTTCTCCCGTGTTCTTATCTTTATACTATCGGAGGCAGGCCTTGCTGCCTCAGCGGATAGTTGCCTCGCGCGTTAAGAGATGTCGCTCGCAGCACTTCTTGATCAGTCATTCGGCTAAATGGGCCGACTTGCTGATCCTGGGGTTGGTGAGCGCGGAAGAAAAAAATTATTTGAAGAGAAGTGACGTGATTTTGGAAGGAGTCGTGCAGTGAAGTTCGGTTTCCGGTGTCGAGCTTGACTTAACTTTTCTGTGTAAATAAGAACTTTTCAGACGAAGCATATATTAGAAATATTTTTTTCACGTCGCGTGTTGCTTCGGCTTAATTAACTGGCAGAATAATGAAGTTAGTTAATAAATTCAGAAGACGGTAATTAGATTAATCATTTTATTTTGATATGAATTAGGCACTGCTTTTTCCAATTATTTGTTGTTATTTCCGGAAGTTCAACTGCAACCTCATTATTAAAATTCCGTTTTTCTTTTTATAATCTTTTTTTTAAAAAAAATTAAAGTTGAGTTTTCTTATTCTTTTTCTCAACTTTAAAAATTTGTCACTTCAAAAATAAACTTTATATTCAAAGTTTCTTTTAAAAAAATTTTCTAAAAACTGTCATAAATGAATCACAGCTTCGTTCCAGCATATTCACGTATTCGAGGTCTGGTTTCATTGAAGACATTTAAGCAAAATGTAGATAAATTTTAAAATCTAGTTTCGGTATCTCTCGCAAATTAAAAATTGTAAATAAAAATGTAAGAGAGAAATGTAAAAAAATATGTAAATGGAAAAGAAAAAAATTCAGTGGATTAACAATTGATTTAAAATTATTCAATTAACGAAATAGGAAAAAAAATGCAGTTACGAAAAGCCATTTCAGTTTGAGCTATGGAATAGTAAGCTGTGTTTAAAACGATACATGAATAATTTTGTTCTACATTTTACCTCTTTAATATATATACATACACACACACACACACACACACATATATATATATATATATATATATATACTCATTCAACTTTTAAATTAGAAAAAAACATTTGCTATGAAATGGGATTTCTTTCTCTTACGGAAAACTACGCATGATAAATAAAGTTAATCATTCCGAAACTGGATGAACAAAGAAGTTTAAAAATGTCACTGTTTATTTACATTTTAAAAACTTTTAGGCAATTGAAGTTGTATAAATGATAAGAATTTCGGCATTTAAATTTTTTTTTTTTTTCACTTTTCCTTTCAAATGTTTCAAATTAGTTTTAATTTTTTTTTAAATATATTACTATAACAAGAAAAAAGTTTTTCATCAATATATTTCATGATTTTTGGATGGCCATAATGAAAATTTGGAAACTGAGGACTTAGCCTTCCGGAAAGAAATTATTTATTTTAAATTTCCCTACAACTCTTACACATTTCACTCAAATAATTATCTTAAATAGTAAGCGATGTAACGATCTAAAATTTTAAGAATATCAGCAACCAATCAAAAAAATGTTTCTATCTTGGGAAGTAACACTTACTCCGATTCCAAAAAATTTATTTTATGCGGACATTTTGGAGTTTAGCAAAAGGTCCAGTCCCATGTAAAACAGTTGCGTCAACTGTAATATAAAAAAAAATTGCTCATTGAAAAATATTTTTATAATAATGAAGGAGATGTAAAATAATATATAATATGTAAAAAAGGATATTATAATACCAAACGCAATTAAATTCATATTTGTAATAAAAATAATAGCAAACATTTCGAAAACTTCGAATCAAGGTGATAAATGCTTGTAAAAAAGTAAAATATGGTTTTTCATTCAAATTCCTCAAGAAAAGCAATTAAAGAAAGAGTTTAACATATGTTTTACAGAAATTAAATCCCCAATGACTTAATCTTTTTTTTTTTTTTTTTGAAAGTGCATGAAAAATGCAAAATAGTTAAAAAAGAAAGTTAATGTGTCGAAAAAAACATTCTCGAGCATAATTTTCTTAAATATTTAAGACACTAAAGAGTCATTCTTTGTGAAAATAAATGCCGTAATTAGAAAAGAACTAAAAGCAAGAATTAAAATATAACGTTTTTCATCAGAATAATGCTCTCTAATCTTGCGTATAAACGCTTCAGTTCTCTTTTTGTTTCGAATGAAGTAAAACTTTCCTCTTAATTTAAGTTTTCGAGAGAAAGAGAGAGAGAGCAATTATAATGCGCAAATATTCTCGAAATAAATTCCACATCATCTAAATAAATTGATGCGAAACGTTTTTAAATAAACTTCCACTAATGCTGCGAGCCGTCTCCAAATAAACACGCATTGCCAGGTTCAAAAATAGTGCTGCTATTCTTAAATGAGCTTGTGATAAAGACCCGTTCGTTAAAATGTGCAGGCAGAAGCGGACAAAAAATTATAAAGAAAGAAAAGAGATAATAAGAACCAAGTAGGAAAAGCTAGCTTTCTTACAATCAGGGTTTTCTTTTCATCGTTTTGAAACAATGCGCTACACGAGTTAAATAATTTTAATGATTGCTCTTCTTATTCCCGTGTATTTTATTCATGTTTTTTCCCCCTTGGTTCTCTTCTAAACTCTCAGAATAATTGCTAGTCCGACTATTAAACTTAACAACTCTTTGGAATGCCATTGTGGGGATATTATCGCTGTGCTCCCAAGTCATTGTTTAAGACATCATGACCGTTTATTTTTCGAAAATGCAAGGAAAAGTTGAATATAATGCTCGCAATTGTTTTTCATTCGAGTAAAAAGAAGCAAAAGGGGAAAAATAAAACAGTCATCAACGGTTCTAGATTCCGCAGATATAAGTTGGTCATTAACTAACCCCGCCCGCTCCTGTTTATTACATTACGACAATTACTGGAATGCCTGAAAATCCGAGAGATATTTTTTTTTCATCCTCCGCCCAGATTCCTTGGTTGTTATTGTTATTATTATTTCCTCTTATTTTCTTTTCCGTTTGCATGCTTTGTTTTATACTGCGAATAAAACATTTGGTGCAGGCACATTTTACGAATCAATTTAGTTTTCGCATTGTGGTTTGTTCTTTTAAAGAATCGCGATTGGTCGATGATTTTTTTTATCAATAGAAATCTCTAGATCATTGGAATCTGGCTCTGACGACTAGCAATTAGACTCAATTATTTGAAATGCAATGCTCGATTTGTTTTTGAATTGGGGATAAATGAAAAGGGTCAATTTACTAAGAAAACAATTTTTTTCCCCTCGAAATTTGTATAAAAGAAAAAGAAACTAATTCTTAAATCCTTTCAAGTAATAGACACGCTGCTTCTGTTTTAAGATTTGTTTTATGTCATTCGAAGCCCTTTTTTTGCTGCAAGTAAAGTTAAAAATTCAGAAAATTGTATTTAATTATATAATGCAGATGATTATTTTGCGTGTAAAAAGCACGATTTTTGTTCTTAAATAGTAGGGGAGAAAACTGATAATCACAGATAAATACGAAAAGTAAACACACGAAAGTATAAGATGTAATGATAGTTAATTATAAGTGTGTTAAAGTTTTTTCCCCTGCACCTTTCCTTTAACGATAGAAAAGAATTAACACGGAAACAAATCTTTGTGAAGTATTTCTATGCCGTTTTAACTAGCTATGATACTATCCTACATACGACGCAAAAAAATCTTATATGAGCATTTAATTCTGTGAATTAAATAGAATTTCTATAAATTATTAAACTTGTATTCCTTTCATGAAAAAAAAAGAAAGAAAGAAAAAATAATATAGGAGTAATCTGTATTTCTTACTAATAGGATCATATACATTGTTGTTTTAATTTATTACTGACTGTCGATATACTGACCTTGAAAGACATCGGTTTGAGTACCGACTCAACCGTACTTCTAACTATCTTTATGATGAATAAGTAAATGATATGCCAGTGTAGGACTGCGGTAGCTCTGAAGTCATGTTCGTGAGCTTATCATCACCATCACTATCAATTCTCTTCACACCTAGCTGGTGTATGAGGCCACAACAGTCATACTCTATATAATTCGGTGTAAAGCTGCCTC
>BMAW01111963.1:0-26258 GCA_019974015.1 Nephila pilipes
GTAGCATCTTCTCGCAGACGCGATAAGAGTTAAGAATTACATTATAGTATATACCTGGAGAAAAATAGGTGTAGCCCCAATCTAGAAGTTTGATTCTTATAGTAACGTGATATTGGTGTTTAGGTGTATGTGCGTCTCGCGAGCGTGAAGTGTATCCAGCAAATTTGTGTGAATGAGAGTGAGGAAATGTGTCGGTCGTGAATGTGTCGGCAGATTTCTTTTTAAAATGGCCGTCAGGAGGTTTGTAGGCTTGCCATAAAGAGAAAGAAAGCGCCTTTTCTTTCGGAAAGAACCCGTTTCATACCATAAGATTTAGTGTGCAATAATTCTCTAAGGATAAATTCAAAGAAGCGAAAATATACTATCCCATATTAAACTCTACTGTTCCATTATCTTGGGGATATTATGTCATTTGAAATAGAACCTAATATAGTCATTAAGCCTGAATAAATTTTTAAAAAACTATTTGTATCTATGTATGAAAATCAAATATTTAATTTTCAAAAAAACATCATAATAAAAATGTGGCCCTGAAAACTAAATCGAAAACGTAAGAAACAGATGCAAGTGAATTTAATTCAGTTCTCTTCAGATGATGAGATTATTTAATTTAATTATCTTTAAATTTTTCACTTACTTTAAACTTTAATCATGCACTTAGGAAACACAGCATTGTTAATTATCTTACAATCAAGATAATTAAGCATATATATATATATATATATATATATATATATTCAAAGTTTATTATTTTTAATTTATACGAGATACACTTCAATTTATTTCTTTTCTTTCTAATTATTAATGCCTAAGTATCATAATTCCTATATTAAATTTACTCCTTCTAACTGTTTCTATCTTGTAAGTAAAGGCGTCTAGTAAAATAATTTATATTTAATTTTATACAAAAATGTTTTAATTACAATAGATTGACAAATTTAAAATCTGCAATATAAAACTTTAAAATATTTAAAACATTTAATTCCTAGAATGGATACATATCAACTCTTTTTTCCTCTTTGTAATTTTCAAAACATAAAAATCACAATTTTAACATTAAAGGTTTCCTTTCTAAATTGTTTTTAACTTGTAATTATTTTAAGAAGTACATAGAAAAACCTTTTTGATGCCTCATTTTTTTTGTAAAATAAGTTATTTTTCATTTTTTTCTTAATACAATGAATTACCATACATTTACAAATTTAAATTTAACAGTTTAAAAATTTAAGGCAGATAAATTAGATGACTTTTAAAGCCGGAATTCTAACAAACTAAGGGCTTAAATGGCTCCTTGATTCAGACAATTATTCGAGTAATATTTCACAAGACTATTTTCTTTCTTTTTTCTGGAACGGAAAGTAAAAGGCTCTAATCTCTCTAGCAGTAAATATTTTTTATAATGTGTTGCGATTGATTAATGTCTAAAAATAACTTTCCCGAATGTATTTCGAGGGAATGAATATATTTCTCTGAAAGTATTAACGAATAACAAAAGCATAATCGGTTAGTGACGGAACAATTCAACCAATGAAATATTTTTTAAATGTAATTCTGCTAAAGCGAAAACTGGATCTAATGAAATCGATTTTTCTCCTCGCCTAGTGAAATTACAATTCTTAAATAATCATATCCGTAATAGTGATTTCTTACAATTCATTTTCCGGTTATAACTCATATCAAGAAAAGTTTCGGTTCCTGTGATGGTCTATTAATTTCTATCCGGCACTTGGTGATAGAAGATATCCCGGCGAATTCATAGGAGCAAATGAATAAGAGGTAGCTGTGAAAATATTTTATGATATTTGAAATTTCTTTAAAAGTTTTTTAAGCTTAGAAGAAAGTACTATGAATAAAATACGCTGAAATTACTTTGTAATTTTGTTTGTTATTAATATATTTGGTAGTATTCGATAGCACAATGAATAAAAGGATACAATAAGATAAATACTTCTTATCTATGGGTGATAATTAAAAAAAATTTCATTTTATTTCTTAAACATTAAATATTTTCTCAAATATTTCATTATGGGAGACATCCTGTTCTAAAAACTGCTTTTAATTTCAATACTCATCAAAAATTGAAAACTGAGCAAAAATTTTAACAGTTAAAAACGACACAGTTTTTTTTTTTTTTTTTTTTTTTTTTAAAAAGTTGCATATCTTTTTATTAAAATAATTTATTACATAATGTGAAAATCGGTTGAATGAAATAATGTTAATGCTGGTTTACTTAATAACTTTTGAAAAATGACATTTCGAAATGTCCATAAATTGAATGAATGAAATAAAACAATTTAAAATATTTTTCATATCCTGTACTTTTATTTGCAAATTCAAACTGAGAAATTTCTTTGAGATTATGAAGTAAAAATAATTTCAAAAATTTACTTAATAATTTATTAAAAATATTCTTTACATCCCTATGATAAAGTATTTTCTATATGAACGTAAGAATTTTTAAAAGTAAAATACACGTATCAAATTCAGAAGCATTCAAAATTATTTTTTTTAATTACTTAAGTATATTTTTTTATTTACTGACATCAATTTTTGTATGGAATTCTATGTTTTAAATTAGGCCAAGTGTATGAAAATATTACGAATTCTATGAAAATCAGTCATGCTAAATTTTTTGATGTTTAAATGTGCTTCTCTGATAAAGAACATAATTTCTTATTTCACTTGACTATTTTACTTAATTGTTAAAAATAAATAATTTTTTTCATCTCTTAAAAGGAAATAAATATTAAAATTAATTAAAATAAAGTTTGTAAGAAGACATTTATATTTTTATATTAAAAAAAGTCAGATATACATTTTTATTAATAAACATTTTTTGAGGACAATTACATTGAACAGCTACAAAATCCTTAATATTAACAAGAAAAATGAAATTTCATACCAAAATCTCCCTATTTTTGTTCGTAGTTGCCCTTCAGAGTGAATCAACTACCTGCATCCATTTGAGGATATGGCCGCACATCATGCACATGCGATCTTTTAGGCTAAATTCTTACCATAAGTTTGGTTGTGTTTGACATTGTTTAAGGCATTTTTAAACCTCTGTTTTCATTCCCATTGTGATTCCTTTCGGGGACTTACCTTCTTTAGGCAAGTATGGATATCCCGACCCCGAGACGCCTTTGTTTTATTTTTTTTTTTCTCTTTCTCATGATAACATGGGTGACGCATACAGGGATACCCTAACAATTTTTTCTTCACCCTACCCTTCATCTCGTCAACCAGTTTCTTACCTACTTTTCATTTTTCCAAATGTCTAGACTACAAGTACACCTTACTTGGTACAGCATAGCCGCATATGGCTCTTACGCCATTAAACACAACCATCATTCACACACAGAGTGTTATTTTAGAAAATATCTCTTTCCCCTTTTAATTACTTAGTTTCAAAGACTTGATGAAACAGATTTTAACTTTTTCACCTTAAAGTATTTTAAGATTAAATTATTCAACTTTTAAGCTGTTCCATGTTAAAGTATTCTTATTTAGGCATTTTCCGGCAAGCGATGTATATGCTCATTTCCAATTATACAAGTGATATCTGCTTTCAGTGAAATAGAATAGAAAAATGTATGAGTTGAGTACTTACAAAATAAGGCCTATTTCAACTTTTAGAACTGTATTTATTCCTGATATTCTGTGAGCTGTATTGATTCTTTGATTTTAAATATTCTCTAATCTGTTTTCAAGAGATTACTCGATGGATGTGCTTAGTCCCTTAGTACTGTCCCTCAGGCAGCTCATCTCCTCTAGAAGTATGATCATTACTCACACGAGAACCTCAGTGATTTTTTCCCCTTCTCCCACCTCCTATTTTCCTCATTTGCTTTGTATTTTATTTTGAGGATTTTTTTATGGTCTGAATGTGAGGATTACACACAATTTCTATCATATATTTTTTTCACTCTGGGGGCGTTAACTGTCATTTAAATTAAAAATAAATATATAAAGAATAAAAAAAACTATAAAAATTTTAAATTCAAAAAATGAAATTTGTGATGCTTCATATAATATACTCATAAATGCGTATTATTGCTAATCTTCTGCGTGCTTAGCTATAGTCATAAGGGATGTCCAGTACCTACCTTATAACCTCTCCCTTGAGGGATACTATTTAGTTTACAGAATAGAACGAAACAGTCTATTTTGCTGCTAAATCTACATATGTTGAAGTCTCTCCTACCATTTCATATTGTGAAATGTTAAATTATAAGAAATTGTCGTTTCATGACCACTATTAGCATCAGTGAAAATTGGAAATTAGGAAATGGTTATAAAACCTATAATATGCCACTATATTTCAACCTATATATGAAACTTATAATATGCCACTGTATTTCATTTTCATGCAGAAGACAGGATTTTATTTTCATACGTCAACGTATGGAACACTCGAAACTGACGCATAAACATCTCTTCCTGGGGGAAATTCTTCATGTATGTAATCATTGTGTTTATTCTTTGGCTGTAAGATACAAATTGATCGAAAGTTCAGCTTTTAAACCTATTATATTTAAACATTTTAAATCTTATAAATCTTTTTGACTTGGTTTATGAAAGTCTCCAACGGAATTTATAATAATTTTAAATGACACTGGTTTTTCTTAATTCATGTAAATTTTTAAATAACTGATTTCATTCTATATTTTTACCATGTTGTTTATTATTTTTACTTGTTTAACATGAATAAATAACATTATCATCACCTTGTGATAGGCACACTATGTCCCATGAGGAATCAATGTGATAAATTATACATAAGGAACCAAACATTCCTTGGAGCAGATTTTTATACATAACATTTTATCTCTTTTAGGGTAAATATTTTTTATTTACTATGCACTTTAAACTTGATTATTGAAACTAGTTTCTTTTAAACACGTGTATTTTTGTCAACTTTATTATACCACATTTAAATCATTTAAAATTATATAACCGTTTCAAATGTTTCTTTAATGAAGTAAAAATGTGCATAACATTAAATGTTTCAATATGTTAATTGACACATAATTTCTAAGAAATAATAATAAAATATTATAAGGAAAAAAATAGAAAATTAAAGCCATTTATTTCTTCGTGGAATATCATTATCATTTACTCAATCCTCAAAAGATATATATAATATCAATCCTCAATCCTCAAAAGATATATATAATATAATATTTTTTTTTTTCAGTTTTGATGTTAATTTTTTGATTGTGCAGGAATGAGATGGAAAGATACATATATTAATCTACTTCACTAGTTTTGACCATAGACATATGAAAAGAAGTATTTACTGGATATTCAAATATTTATAGTTTTAATTCACGATTTATTTTATTAGCTATTTCGAGCTCTTTTCCAGAATAATTATTAATGAAGTTATTTTGCGTAAATGTTGCAATTATAGATAAATGTAAAATTAGTTTTCAATGTCAGATTTATTTTCATTTTTTCATTTGGGAAATAGCTTTTAGAAATGTATTAGAAAACACAATTGTTCACTTCGAATCCGAATTTGTCTTTTGCGATAATTTACTAATAAAAACTCTTTGTAGCTACATTAGTGAAAATTAAGCATCGAAATTGTTGAAGTGTTAATTGTATGATGTTATAACTGCCCTTTGATAAAAATATTCACTTAAGGTTTTATATAGTTGTTTTATACATGTAAATTATTTTAGCATTTTTAATGTGTTATTTTATTTAATATGTGTAACGATAATTTTATTGACTTCTAACGATAATCTTATTCTTCTTGATAAGGAGCGTTAAAATCAGATATAAAACAAATATATTTCTCCTTTAAAATTTTTTAACAGCAATCTTTAATTTGTTAGAAATTTATTTTACATTTACAAAATATTTTTGAAGGTAAGAAAAGTATTTCTTAATTTGTGTGACTCGCACATACTTGTTATTGCTATAATTTACATTATTCTGATATTTCTATTCTATTTTGGGAAATCTACTCGTACATTGATTAAATAAAGAAAACTTTCTATTTGATTCAATTTCAATGAGAGCAGCGGTCAATTAAGAGTCACGTTTATTTTTTTCACGATCAGCTATATATAAAATCTGTGCTATTTTAAAATTAAAATACATAAAGGAAAAAAGAAAATGCAAGTAAATGATATTGCTTGCTTGAATTCTGAAATCTTACAGCCTGTTTCATAAATAGTTCTTGTAATATACGAGTGAATATGTAACCTTTAAAAAGAATACCGTTTGCAGTAAAATAGAACTAATCAAAAGGGTTTTTAGAAAATATCCTAAAACCAAATTAATACATTAAACATAAAGCATCATATTATATAAAATTATATGAATTTACCTCTTTTATAATTTGGTATCTATTTCAATAAATTTACTTATTCCATTATAATCCATTAAATGAAACTCAAAATCAACAATTATTATAAATTTTTGAAATACGAGGATATCATGCATTAAAATTTGAACATATACATATGACACATACTTCGTTTATAAATAAATAACCAATAAATATATATTTCTATAATGTTATTTTTTTAAATAACTGATAATTTAGGTGTGCTATTTGAATTA
Organism: Nephila pilipes; assembly: GCA_019974015.1. Classification (NCBI taxonomy): domain Eukaryota; kingdom Metazoa; phylum Arthropoda; class Arachnida; order Araneae; family Nephilidae; genus Nephila; species Nephila pilipes. The sequence goes on from BMAW01111963.1 coordinate 6,577, forward strand.
AAATTTCCGCAGTATGTAAAGCAATTTTAATCATTATATTGTATTAGAATCAATTAATATCAAACTCGTATAATTAATAATTACTATTAAGCTTCCATAAGATGTTACATGGATGCAACCTTATATGAATCAAGACAAAAACGTGAACATTATCATAATAAATTTTTTATAAGCATGTTATGGGGTTCATTTAAGGGACGAAATAATTTATGTAAAATGAGCTATGTTTTTCTTTTGTAAAGTATTCTGTGTCTGACTGCTATATATATATATATATATATATATATATATAAAGGAAAGGCTAATAATAAACCAGTTTGAGAGATAAAAATTCGAAAAATAAATTTATAAGCTTAAACGTTATTAAGAAATGAAGGATTCCTAGTCCGCAATATAATATTCATTTTTACATAAGCAAAATATAAGGTAATATAGAAGTCCAAAATTGGTTTTAAATAATATATTTTTTAACGTCTATAAGTGTAGTAAACTGTTTTCAATATTTGTGTTTTTTATTCCTAATCAATAACGATTGTGAACTTTTTGTTACAAAAGAGTACTACAAGGAACATTTTTTTTTCTCCAATTTTTCCCTTTACGAAACCAAATTTCATCTTTTTAAATACAAATGATTTCTTTCAAGCCAAACACCCCTTTGAGAAAAAATCCAGCAAAGTAACTACGTACAAACATTTGTGTTACTGAATTTAATAAAATATAACTATTTAATAATTTTTTTAAGCCGGATCATAGACCAAAGAAGTTAGTTTTGAAAAACCAATTGGTTTGTTTATATATTCATGAAATATTATTATTTTTACACTTATTTAATTTATAGGAAAATATTTTATTTGTCTAAATTTTGAATCAAGTATTTGTTAGAGATCAAATGAATTGCCAAAATAATTCTTGTGAAATCCTATCGAGAGACAAATGTTGATAATAATGAAACCTGATATGTGAATACACGTTTTTTAAAATAAGGTGATTATTTTTTAATTATTCAAAGCACCAACGATCAATGAATCTTAATTATTAGATAAAAAAATTATCAATTACAAAACTATTCGTATTATTGTAACATTGAATACATAATGTTTGATATTTAAGGTAACTAAAGTAAGGAACTTGCATAGACCGAATTTTAAGATAAAATGCCTGGGACTATCAAAGATCAATATAATATCTAAGATTTTTTGGTGAAAAGGTGTGATGAAAGAGTGAAGAAAGTTTGATTTTTCATAAGCCTCCGTCCTCTATGGAGAGCCAGATAGTAATGATGATTGACGAGTTTCTACATAACGGTTGTGTGGACCTTATATGAACATGTGCAAGAAGCAACAATTTAATGCGTGTCAATTTTTAGTAACTTAAGAAAACATTACCCATACAAGGGCATTTCGTTAAGAGGAAACAATATGCCATGATTCGTAAAAGTTTGTTGCGAAAGTAAACCATGGTTTAGAAAGTTCAGTGGGTAGGAGAAACATACACCTTACACATTTATGTTCACTATAATGAGGATTGTATGGCATAAAAAAAATAGTTCAACATATTAACTTTTGCTACTTTTGGAAACACACAAAATATTAGTAATAACTGTGAGATTAGACATCATAAATAACATAATTTACAGGCATAAATGTTCACTTTTTTCAAAGTTTCATTTTTTGGTGAAATATGATCAATACCACATTCGAATATTTAATGCAATCGGAGTATTGCACCAGAGGAATGGAGCACCATATCAACTTCAATGGCTGTCATTCCTTGTAGTATGGCTTCCTTTGATGCTGGTACTGACAAGAAAACTTTCTATATGATTACTTAGTTATTTTAAATCTTATACTGAGATATTAATAAGGGCAAAGGGAATCCTGTGGAAGAGAGGAGCTCCAACCTTTGATGAGAATTAAACAGAATGAGAATAATGACCAAACAATGAAAAGACTTATTTCGTGCATTCATTAAATGTATTGAAACAAATAGAATTGAAGTAAATAACCATAACATTTTACATCCTTTGGAGATCGATAATTGGCGCTGCTCCAACGTATATATTGGTGAATAGTACTACATATTGTGTGTGTGGATATATGTGTGTCTGTGAATTGTGTGCGTTGTTTGATGAAATCGCATACGTGTTTGTCGAATTAATGTGAATAAGTGTGCGGGCCAAAAATTGAAAAACTTCTTTTTTGAAACTTGGCCCACTTCTTATTTAAATCAAACTTAAACTTCTTCTTCCCGTCGCCGGGATGGATGTAGGATCACTACATAGAGAAAAAAACTTCCTTTCCTTCCGAAGGAACCAATCACATTCCTGAGCATTAAGTGTGCAATGGCCCTCTGTGTGTCTTGCAACTGCAAATGCAAAAAGTATGAGGACCATCTCAAATTAAAGCAAACAGTTCTATGATTGTGAGATCTTCATATCATCATGGGTTGCATATTTGCTCTATACATACAAGATTAAAGCATGATTCGCGTCATTTAATGCAAGATGAGAAACTTACATATGACAAGTATTGGTATTATATGCAATTTCTTGTCACAATAACGTCCCGCACCATTCTAATTTGTACTTATAATAATTATCCTAATGTTTTTGTTGTTATATGTTCAATATGTATAGGTTTCTTCCATGAAATTATTGAACTAATTCGAATTGTTGTGATTTTGTGTATTTCATATCGCTAAATCCTCCATCAGGGGAATATATAAATGATTAAATTCCATGTCTCTACAATCTACATATGCGTTTAATAGCGTTTTACATTCACAATGAATTTTTAAAACATCCGGTATTAATTACCTTAAAGAAATTGCTTCCATTATGTAGAACGACCAAAAATACGAAATAAAATATTTATAAGAATTGTAATGCATTTTAAATGGTTCTGTATGAATTTCACACTTACAATTCTGATATAGAAAGACATTTGTTAGAATTCCTAACAAATAATATTCATGTAAATAACCATCCCTATAGATTGAAATGTGACCGGTTCCTGGTGTACATGTTTATTTTTGAGCATAGTTCTGATAATTGCCTCGAGATAAAACTTCACACACACACACACACACACACATTCTCGTAACTTTCACACAATACTTAATGAGCAATTAAAGCGTGCTATATAGGCTAAGAATATATAGGAGAGATTGCTTGGCCAATCCATGCGGTGAATATCCTCATTTTTCAGGAAGTCGTAGATCAGCTGAACTCTATGTGAAAGAGTGTTGTCGTTATTTTCCCAAAACCCAGGATGAATTGTGCCCCTGAAAAGTCGAACATATGGCTCTAAGATCTCTTCACTATACTTCAATGCAGCCAGGGGCCTTTTACAAAACATATGCAAGGTTCTGAGGCAGCCCTTCAAAATGCCTTTCCAAAATCATTTTAACTCCACCACCTTAATTATCATTTTATCTAATTAGGGAGGGATGTTATTGTGTCATAGGCTCTCTCCAGATACAAGTATTCAGAGAAAAGTTATCGAGGCTGAATCTAGACTCATCTGTAAAAAGCAGAGTGCTTCTCTAAAATCTGGTAGAAGGTGCAAATTGCTTGCACCCTGTTAAATAATATCTTTTAGTGTTGCATTGGGCGGGATACAAGCATAAAGTTTTCTTGCAAAAACCCCTTTCTCGTGAAGCCTTCGGACAACTATACACTGTGAAACTCTGGTTTCAGTAACAACATATATCTCATGGGAGAGATGTGAAACTTTAGCAATTTCTCTGTCGCCACCATAAAAATGCAGAATAACAATCATAATCCGCAGTTTTGGATATTAGTCGACCAGGTCTTCTCCATATGGATCCTATATGCCAAAACTGTTTCCACATATTGAGGAGGACACTGGGTCTTGCATTGAGCTTTGTAGACACCTACGCTTGTGATTGGTTTGCCTCCAATCTACCGAAAATCCCTCATCGTATTGAGTCATCCATTCGTTCATAGCTATTCGTTTTACCTGATACCTTATAAAATGAATCGAACTTTTCTGAGAAACATGGTGAATGTTATGGAGGAGTTTAAGCAACCCTTCTTGTGCTTATATCCTCTCCACAATCACAGTTCCGCAAGCACGCAAATATACGTTTAAGTATTCGACTCTGATTGTTGGCGTGATTCTTCGACTGCTTGATTAGTGTGTTGGTTCAACACATTTTGTAAAAAAAATGCATTCATTTACATATTTTCTTAATTTTTCTCAGAAATGTGAATGCACCAAAAATCTTCGTTCAAACTAATTTCGAATAAAATAAATAACTTAAACACGAATATTTATTTTAGACCATATTGTCTTAGATATCTAGTTATCTATATATCATTTACAGAAACTCATTATACATTTTTTATTCAGAAATAATTATTTGGTAAAAAGAAATTCTGACAAAATATAAAATTTGTGAAATTCTATAATATTTCCTTAAGTAATAATTTCCCTGTTATTTTTAAAAGCAAATTTATAACTAAAATCATAAATTGAATGAAATATTGTTTAATATATTTAAGTTTATTGAAAAGTAATTAATATTTGTTTCTGATAATTATCTTTCTTATAGATTTGAAAATGTTATATGAAAAAAGGATCTCTTAAAAGATTATTTTCTTTTCCTGTAAATAAATTCCCTTATAGTATATTATGCAATTATTGTAAAAATATACTTTGTGAACTTTTTTTTTATTGAAGTTTAACGATAAATGTCTTTTTTTTCAATTTCCAAAACAAATTTTAAAATTATTGATAGAGTACAGTTACTTTTGAATTAAATTTACAATTTATTTATGGAGAAGAATTTATTCGGTAACTCGTCAGAAATTTTGAATCAAGACATTTGAAATGTGACAATATTTTTCTTGAGCTTAGAAAAATTTAATTTTAAACTACCAGTTATTTCATTAATTATTTCATAAGTATTTCTAGAAATATGTGAATACAAGCATCGTAAATATTAATTGGTTAAGCTATAATAGTGATATCACTCTACGTCAGTAGTAGCAAATTTTTTTGTATACAATATGCCAATTTTTTGAAGGTCGAATTCAGATGCGCCATATGACTCGATGACTTTTTATACCATTTTACATTCATGATAAGAATTTGGTAAACAAATATAAGAATAACGCCTGCTTCGCTTCAAGGAGTAAAAGGAATTACATAATCATGCAGTTAAGTTGATAACTTTATGCCATTTTAATGAAGCACCAATCTACAATAGTCAGGAATGATGTTCAGTACATGATAATGATCGCTTTGTGATGTAGCTATAACTGATAGAGAGTCTCGTTTGTTAAATGTAATGCTCCAGCACAGTTTTTGGCACTGAGAACAAGATCAGTTTATAACATATTTATTTGTTCTCTCTGCTTGCTATAAGGAGTGTTGGCCCTGATGTAAGTTTAATAGCCTTTTTAACAAAAGTATGTTTATAAGCATAATTAACTTATTTAAATTGATTTAATTATTGATTGTAAAACAATATTTATTACAGCACATAAACACTACATACGATTAATGAAACATTTGATCCTGTTTGATTTTGTTAGTCTTTTAAATTTTAGTGTTAAATTTGTTATCTAGAGCAGCAGAGAATTTTTCAAATTTGAATCCGTTAATTCATGATCTTGTATTGCTTTTAATACATTTCATTGAGAGCAATGATTATTCACATCTGTAAATCGTTCCAAAGCGAAATATATTAAATTTTGTAAGGTCTCTTAGTTCTGCGTAATATTCACATGGCCATAATATCAGAAATTAATTACCTCAGAAATATTTTCTTCGAGAAAAAGCTCATTATAATTTGTTTCTAAGAATGAAATTCATTTTAAATCAATTCGTTACATTTATATATTACTAAGCATCTGCGTTGTGTCTTACTGAATATACTGAATGAATGAAAATAGATTTATGCAGACGAGAATACAATTTTCTCCATTAGCGAAATCATGAAAATGACTTCCAAATGTTTCTGCAATATCTTAATTGTTTCAATATATTTGATCAAATTGATAATATTCACAGCAGATTAACTCTACCCTTTCAATCATGGAAATTGACTCTAATCCTTTTCTTCTAAGGGAAAGATGATTAGATATAATTTCTTTTCAAGGAAGTGAATACACTCTATTTATTTAGCTAGGAAATAATTTATTCTTGCCTTGTAATTTTAAATTTAGATCATTGACTTGGCGAGAAAAATGAACTGAAAATACTAAATCAAATAGTAAGTTGTTGTCAAATAATGTTTCTTTCATCATGCAGTTCATTTTTCTGTTCTAAAAATTAGAAAAAACGTTTTTCATTTTCCAACAGATATTCAAATCCTATCTTCTAGAAAGCTAGCTCCCTTCACAATGAAGGTTAAGATAACCCTAATCTACATCTAACAATTCTCAATATCCTCTGGTTTGCTTAATCCTCTTGGTCTAACTTTATTCATACATTTCACACAACCAGTAACATAGCATGATGCAAATTTAAAGTTTTGCAATGCTTCGTATCTTGATGCATAATGCAATGATATTTTAGTATAGTAATATTTTAAAAATTACTAAAGAAAGTTACGGTGCCATTGTCTTTACCTATCATTGATTGTACTTCTTCAGTACACGTACTGATCAGGTGGCTACTATGTATTTTCAGATTTTCTAGGAACGAGTTTACTTCTTTAATTCTGCCTAATGCTCTTGTCTTAACATGCATTATCTCCAGACTGGCAAGTTCTTCAAACACATTAAAATTATCTCTCACCACTTCGTCTTATATAAATGTTTAACTACGTAACATGAGATATGTCTGCCAATTTATTCAAAGCTAAAGAAAAGAATGTATGTGAATGGACAAGGTCTTCGAATTCCTGCAATATATCCAGTGAAAGTTCCTCGATACATCACATAACTGTATGTCTCAATATAACAATTTTGTCTGCTTTCCTTTCAATAAATTTATCATCAAGATAGCGTGCAAATATTTGGAGACAAGGCTTAGACATTTCTATCCACCAGAAAAATGTTTTTTTTCGCCAATGCTGAAACAATTTCATATGACGCTGTTTCCATTGCAACGGCTTGGCAACTTACTTTAGCAAATGTATTTCGATTTCTTCTGATTTGTTCCTTTTTATTAGACACATATTCTTTTTACAACTCAGACACAAAAACAAACTTAATTTTTTCTCTCATCGTAAGTCTGATGCTGTGCTTCATAGAGTCTGTTAAGAGTATAGGTTTTTTTAATGTAAAAGATAACATTCATTAACAATGCAAAATGGTTTACTTGATGAATTTGTTACAACAATAACTCATTTTCCATCCGCTTATTAAATGCACGCCTACTATCACTTTGAGCTTATGAACATTTCATTTTGTATTTTAATTGATAAAAGGAATTAAAAATGCAGAAAAGTACAAAATATTATAAATATTGGTAAACAACAACAAAAAATCACAGTTACGTACATCGTATCAAGAAATATAAGAAAAAAAATTCTATCAAACAAAATTCTGTTTCTAAGACTTCACTTTAAAACTCAACCCCACGATGGTTCCCTCAGAATTGATTGAAGCGTCAGCTGTAATCATCCAATGCGCCACGGTTTGGCATCCCTGTTCTACAGTAAGTTTACTTTATTCATTTGTAATATTCTGATGAATAAGTATAACTGTTCCTTTGTTTTTTGGGTTACCAAATTTATTTTAAATTAAATTGCTAAATGGAATGCTTTGGATCGAGAAATCATATTAACCATTCCCGACTGCTCAAAGCAAAGCACAGATTTCCGATTTTAAATAAATTTCTTATCAATTTTAAATTTTCAGAGTCCTCATTTCTAGGCTTTTTTGCCTCATTAGAATAAACGGAGTTTGGCTTCAATTTGGTTTCAATCCATTCTTTTTCGTAGATACTTTAATACATTTGAAACGGTGCAGTCTTCCCATCTCACAGAGTTTGATGAGAACTGCCCTTTCATAATGAACAAATCAAAAATAAAAATCTTAATGGAAGAATTATCTGAGACCGAAATATCAGCAGCACACAATTTTTTTCAAATTTAAAATTCGAAGGTAATAAGAGGATAATTTTTAATCATTCCATTCTAAAATTGTTAGAAATATTTCGAATGAAGAAAAGCGGACGAAGAAGAAATTAAATATCTAGAAATTTATAGGAACACTTCGCAAACGAGATAATATACAACATAAACAAATTAAATATTAAAAACAGGAAAAATTCTGTTTAGAATTTTGTCGGGACTGAAAATTGTTCCATGAACAAATGGATCAAGGTTTTTGAGGATATTTCCGATTTGATATATCTCAGTGATTTCAAGATACTAATATTTGTCAAGAAACTAAGAGTATTGTAGATTTAGCCAATTGTATATATTCAGGGAGAATCGGAATAAACTCAAGAAGAAATTTAAACGTCTTCTAATGGCAGCATTTGATTACAAATACAGTTCTACTCAATTAATTTACATACTAACTGAATCAGGTTCTGCGTATTTCTTTGTAGTGAAAGAAAGAACGTATAGCGATGATATTGAGGAGAGACCTTAATAGACTGACTTTAATTCATTTTTTTACTTTTATTTTCAACTTCGTCGGCAAAAAAAAAAAAAACTTTGTGTGGATTGAAAAAACTAAGGGAATTTAGGAAAAAGAAACATCAAAAGATAGAAGAGGATACCAAAAATAATTACAGGAGTTTTGACGGTAAGCTTAATGTTAAACAGGATAAATTTAATGTTATTGATTTCAGGCCAAATGGTAAAAATAAAGAAGAAATAATTAAGAACATGAAGAATCTAATGTTAGAATAATTGTTATTTCATATTCTAATTATAATCAATATGGTGAGAGGTATAGAGCTATTTTATATCATACGAGTACTGGGTTAAAATGTTAGTAAAACTAACATATTTCATATAATTCGAGATAAAAACCGCCGTTTTTCAAAACAACGTTTTTATATGGTGATATTTTCATTCTCAGCAATTTATTATAATTTTCGTACTCATTGCATTTTTATATCATTTTCGTACTCAGCAAGTAATTAAGAAATTTCCTTATCACTTTCGTTAATATTCTCAACCTATAAAATAATTATAAAATAATTGGCTACACAGTCCATTCCATATTTGGTAAGTTTAAAGATATTTCAATTCTGAAATTTCATTAAACCTCAAATTTATTTTTCAGATGAAACTAAGAAGCCAGTCACTGGTAATGGACCAAAAGATACCCAGAAGTAGGTTGTAAATAGTAAAGAGAGGATAAGAAAACATCGTAGAGGAGGTAAGAAAATTTAAACATTATTTTGCTTATAATTTATTTCATATATTTTTCAGGTCGAAGTGAGCAAGGCAACAGCAAAGATTGGCATTTATTCACCATACCAGCCTTGATCCCGAAGGATTTATCGATCCTAGTGCTGATGTACCAAAAAAAGTATTGAAATAATAGTTAAAACTTGTCGGACATTTCAAAATATTGCATTGTTAGGAGAGTAAGAATAATTCCCAAAGTTTCAAAGCTCTAGATTGATGGGAAGTTGGTTAAATTAATGATCGAAAATTTGTTGACACACAGATACACACACAGACACACACACACCAAGTGAAATACATAAAAACGTTGTATAAACTGCCCTCAAAGAGAACAAATACAACTTGATTAAGCAATTAAGAAAACTTTACGAATGAAACATGAAAACAGTCAAAGTTCGAGGCAAAAACAAAATAAATGCAATAATGGACAATGGAAATTACAAGAATTTAATCAGCTGTAATATTTTTATAAGAAGTTTGATTCCCCTAAAGAAAAAATTGAACAATGCACAATCGATAGATGTAATGGATAAAGAAAAAAAAAGCAAAAGGGTATTTTCATTCCAGATATTACATGTAAAATGTACTCTTAAATCTAAAATCCAGGTTTTTCACAAACTGTCTGGTAAATTTATGAATACGAATACAATAGTAAATTTATGAGGGACGTGCTTTTTTAATGAAATGGATAAGTGTTTTTTCTTTACTCACTTGCATATTTATGTACATATATATATATATATATATATATATATATATATATATATATATATATATATATGTATATGTATATACATATGGATATGTGTGTGTGCGTTTTACGAAAGTTTAGTGGAATTAAGATTTTAGGGGATTTTTATTAGATTTTTTTTAATAACCCAGGATTGTTTTTTTCGTCATAGATGCGGTTTTTATTGTTTCGATTCATGCGTTGGGTATATAAAGAGACTTTACTTTTTCTTTGGTATACCAAGCTTATTAACGTGTATGATTTTAATAAGTTTATACTCTAAAGTTAGTCTCCTAGTTTCTGCAGTATTAAAAACAAGCACTGTTATTCTAGCGACCACCGAGCTCCCTCTATCTAAGTGTTCCAAGAGGCGTGGATTCTCAGATATGTGCTGATCCCAACAACATGCATCTGCTTGTCTCTTCTTGCTCTGCTATACCTCGTGTTATCAATAAAGAATAAGTTTGAGAGTTTTGCCAGCTGTTTATCATATATATATATATATATATATATATATATATAAGTTCTGTGAAATCTTAATCAATAGATCAATTTTAAAATTTTAATAATGGAAGTGATATGGAAAAACTTTTTTCGACAAACGAGTAAAGGAAGTAAACAAAACTTATAGTACTGTAAATGGCCTTCGAGAGAAATTTATTTCGTAGGGATCCAAATTATTTCAATCAAAGCAAATTACTATTCAAAAAAGAATTATGATCCAGAATTCAAAAGAACAAACACAAAAATCTCAAAATTGGACATTATAATCCAAAATTGCAAGCTAATAGCATTTTATTTAAGCAAAATCATAATGAACTGATATAAATAACCTAATACCTGTCAAATACTTATAATTTCAATTACCAGGAGATGTAAATTATTTATAAATTCATTAATATATTTGATCACTTACATTCAAAATACATATTTTTATCGTGATGAGGAAATAATTGACTAAGCTGTTGCGAGAATCGTAAATTGAGGTTGATAATATTTTCATAGATATTTATATTATAAAGCTTATAGGAAATGTTTATCAGTGTTGCTTAAGTCAAATGAAATCTTTTTATATTCTTGCTATGAAATTGGTTTATTGGGTTTTAGCTTAAAAGTTACTTGGGAAGCATTTTTTTTATCTATTTGAGAGTGTCTTGAGGCAAAATTATAAATGAATGTATTTAAACTGAGAAAAAAATGAGAAATACTAAATTATTTACAGTCAATAAAAAAATTATATATTTAATGTTTATTTAGAAAGAACGAAGTTGAATTTTTTACGAAAATCACGCAAATAAGAAAGGTAAAACTATTAAAATACGTTTATATTTCCATTTTTTTATACGTCTTAAGGAACACTTCATTTGAACCCAATTTTATCTTTTACACGTAATTTTATCTAAAAAAAATTATAGCATTTTTTTCCTAGCGTAGAAGTGAACGGATATATATAGGGAATTGTATAGGACATATATAGGGAATATATATAGGGAATTGTAAAACGGATATATATAGGGAATTGTATAGGATATATATAGGACATAAAAGAAGGAAACCTATTTGGAAGTATTCTGGCGAATAAATAGGTTAAGATGGTATATTTTAAATTTAAAAATATTTTGATCATAATTCATATATAGCAGCTCCGAACTCAAAACCACTCGCCCTTCTTTAATCACGCATCCTGCTTTAAACATGTATGTTTCCGAATGAAATTTCTAATTTTGAGATGGAATATAGATTAAAGTTTGAATTGTAAATTTTGTTACCTTGATTTTCGTCAAGCGTCATCTAACTGTCTGAATCTCTTCAGCATTTTTAATACATCGTTTCTCAAATTATTGTAATTTTTCAAATTCATATCTATCTGTCATACTCAATTACATCAATTACAAATGATTAGTGTCATTTCTTGTTTACGAAACTTAATTATACCATCCTCATTATATTTATTTTTCATGCAACACATTGAGAAAGTGAAATAGTTCCATTGAATAGATATTGCGAATTGATCATTACCTTTATTAAAATATAATTTTAATATCAAATAATTTACTATGAAATTTAAAGTAGTGAGTAATTTGTTTGATAAAGCATTTTATTATATTAAATAATTTCTGAATTAGAATTTCTGTGTATGTGTAAGTAACTATTAGCTCAAGATTCAAAAGGAATTTCTGCTTTGGTTCATTACCAATGAAATCTAGTTTTAATTATTATGTTCAGAGTAACATATGGACGAAAAACATATTTTAAAGACTTAATAAATTAACGATCAGTAATAAAATATAGTGAATTATAACACATTTTTAATGAAGTGAAATATCAGTTTTTGAGCAATTAAATTTTCAATACATATTTTTATATTACTTATACACATATTACTGTTTCCCCTAAGATTTGTTCATATCTATATGTGACGCAATTGTGATATAAGCATGGGTATTTGAAACATATTTCAGTAATAGTAAAATGAAAAAAGAAAACATATTCCAAAAATTCCAGTATTTTTCTATATCAACAAAGAAACGCAAAACTATTAATACTAAAAACGATAATAAATTAAGACAGAGAATAAATACATGAATGAATTTACTACTAACGATACAATTTATATAACAGTCCTTAGTTATTAAAATATCTTGTGGTATCAATAAACATTATATTTCTATTCATCAAAACATTTTCCTAATTCAGAATTATGATTGATCACTTCAATCTAAAAGACATTTTAATTTCAAATTAGTTGGGATACATCGTAAGGATACGAAGTGTTCAATGTCTCAGCAAGAAACGGAGATAAGAAAGGTTTCAGCTCTCATCTATTTCAGTCCATCAGAAGCAATTGACGGAATTTGAATGGACATAGGAACTTTATCTGATAATGCTCGGGAGTTAGTTATTTAATATTGGAATTCCTCTTCAATGGTTATGTAAAGTTTTATTTTTACTTCTAGTTTTTATCATGTAATTCATTAACTGATGGTAACACATTATTGTTTTCAGAAAATGGCATCAACAAAAAAGAATGGACATATAATAAGAGATACATGATGTTAAATTAGAAAGATTTGACATTATAATTCAATATAATTATAGCAATTATATTTAGTGTGCTTAAGGTACATTACCAATGTATTTTTGATTTAATATTTTATCCCCTGATTTTATTATAATAGGCGAGTAGAATGTTATAATTTACTTTAATAATTTATTGCTTGCTCTTACTTAAATACTTTATTTAATAATTGGTTTTATAACAGAATCATCTGTTTCATTTTTTTAACATTGCAAACGTTTTTGTACTTCAGGAAGTTTTGCTTGCGAAAGTAAAAATGCATTGGTAATTTGAAAGAAGTATTTTATATTCTTGATAGTAATCATTTCTGTGGAGCTTGGGGGATATGAAATATACTTAATTTACACTAATTAATGAGTTTGAATAATTCTGGTTTTTAGAGAACTTAACAGAGACTGAGAAACGTTAGCACAAGTTAAAATAGAAACAAATTCAATTATTGTCTTTCTGTTTTTTATTTTGTAGTATTTCTGTGTACTATGATAGTGACATTAGTTAAAGAAAAAATTGGAAAACAATACACTCTCACAGTCAAAATTATTATATGCTAATTTAGATTGATTAGAAAAGATAAATATCTGAAGAGAGATTAAAATTTCAGTACATCATGGAAAACATTTAAATCAATTCGTCAATTTGTTGTTTTAAAATTAATTTATATCACATTGTTGCAACATATTAAAGTTAAACATCTAACACAGTTTTGAAAATATTATTAATCATGTATACCAAAGAATACATTCTATTATGTTCTTTATGAGTTTTAAGGTTGTATATTAAGACTAATCAATTATAGTCTTATATTTATTCTTTGGATACCAGTCCCTTTTCTAAAAAGTACATTATTTTGCTTCTATTGGCGAGTACCATTTAAAAGACTGATTTACTAATTTTACTAGCATATCTATCTATGCCTAAATTTGGATAATGCTCAATTGTTTATTCATCAGTCACGTTTTCTTAAAATACATTACCTCTTCTAGTATATGATACAGGATTAATACTGCAGAATGATATTTTAAGTTATTAAAATATTTCTGAAACATTTTTTTATAAATTAGAGAAAAGTGTTATATTGCAAAAATAATGAAAATATTTATCAATAAGTAACATTACATAGTGCTTAAATATCACAATAAGAATTTATTTTCATGACGCAAAATTTCATGTCAGTTATGAATGTTAATATCGAAATCACTCTAGTTAATTCGTGCTACAGAACAATTAGGTGTCTTAATATAAAGATTAGAAATAATAAAATCAAATAATGTAACATGAAACGAGATAAGTAAACTTAATTTACCGACATTTCTTAAATCCAAACACGTTTTGTGTTTTATGCTGTAAATAAGCAGAAATAGCCTTTAATCACACATTTCAAAAACTTAATAAAAACCAAAATGTTCGAAAAATTTATTTGAAACCTGTAAGACATTCTTAAAATATAAGCTAAGACACTACTCTAAAACTTTTGTTTTACAATCAAACAAAAACAAGTTTACGAAAGGTATCTAATATATTTGGAATGTCTTATGTATGGAAATTATTTCCAGCTTTCTCTTTTTAAAAGAAAAAAAAACTTACAATTTTTGCTAGACTACTGAGAATGGAGTAGCATTTATTCTAAATATGTACTTAAAAGATTTAAAGAATGCTAAGAATTAATGTCAAAATTACTTAAGTCTCTAAACATCCTCACACACATTCTCCTAGTATTATTTACATTATAATAAGGATTAACTCACTTTATTAGGATATTAAAATAAAAAAAAAGATATAAAGTTCTTTCGAGGTATAAAATTATAGATTTATTGTTAAGAGTTAAAAGCTATCATACCTTAGTTGAAATAAATAATTATAAAGTCAATACCTATAATTCTATTATACTTTTGGAATCTTTTTTATTTTTGATTTTGATAAATTAAATATAACTATCGAGAGTTTTACTTACAGTAAAAAATTCCTTTCACAAAACTTATTTGCATGAAATTCTTTGTGAAGCGCATGAAAGGCTTTTCAAATAATTTCATTTTACGATTTGGACAACATGAAAGGAATATGAAAATAAGGCTTTGGAAACTTATATTCCAATCTGGTTATTATGTACTTCTTAGATGTCTGTTTTTATATAAACTTACATTTATACTTGAAATACCTCTTCATATTTGATTGGCTGCATAAAGAATAAAAGTCATTTTTACATTCCAGGTTTTCAAGATAGAAAGCATTGAATGTATTATATTTATATAAGTAAGACGGAAAAAAAGCAATTACTCATACATTAAATGTTGAAAATGTTTAACGTTACGTCTTAAATTCCTCCTTTGTGCCAAATTTAATGGAATTCATCAGCTAATAACTTTAATATATTAAAAGTCTTAGCCTCAATCTAAAAAGACTTAACTGAACAGTAGTATTTAACTGGTGAAAAATTGATATTTTCACAACGAATTTAATTATTTTTCTCCCAAGTTTTTACTAAAGCAATACTTTTAAATTACAATATTTACAGTACAACTTAAACTTTTTCATTCGCGACATTCTGCAACATTAAGGTATTGTTATTGTAAAATTTAAATTAAATATATAAAAAATATACCAATTTAATACAAAACTAAGAATACTTGTTTTGTAAAAATAAATTGAGAAATAATCATAAAAATTCTATGATATTTCATTGAATATTCTTGAAGCATCACCTGCCTAATTCATTCAATTAAATATATTTATATCTATTAATAGTCTTTTTTATGTTACAAAATATCTTTTATTTTTATCCTAAGCCCTTCTTATCTAATTGTCAAATTGTTTTTAATTGCAGTACTACTTTTTAATACTAAGAGCTATATATGGAGTTTACTGGAACAAATTCTAATTAAATTGCCATTTTCGTCGACTGATTGTGATTCAGAATTGCGAGGTATTTATTTTTCATTCAAATATCAGATTTTTATTCAAATTATTGTTATTTTATTATATATATATATATATATATATATATATATATATATATATGTTATATTACTTTTATATCCTTTTTCTAAATATCTGTTCTTTATGTGAATTATTAAACAATTTATTTACTAAACTGAAGATAATGAAGAGACATTATTATTCCCAAAGAAGTAGTAATTTTCTTTGCTTGTTTCAAAGCAAGCAACACATTCTTTTTATTTCAAATGTAGCAAAACCGTAATAAATACTATATTAATTATAATTTTATGACATCTTGTTTTAAATAATAATTAATTTTTTAAGAGTTTTATTTAAGTCCATAATATTTTGGAATCTTGAAAAGGATCTCTCAAAATTTTCTTCAGAAATGCCGTTCAGAGAAACAATCAGTAGATATTGATTGTAGATAGTATTCTCTGAAATATATCAGAGTGGCTGAATATGAAGATTGTAGCAAATGTGAAAAATAGAGCAGCAGAAATGAGCTATTACATCGCACTTGGATAGGTTTATAATTATATTATGGGAGCATTATGCTTCTATAAAATAGCATCTCCTGAATCGTACTATGAATGCACCAGAGGGTAGCCTGATTTTCCAAAATCTTCTAACACCTTCCTCTTCTTATAACACCTTCCAGTTACTTTTCATTCAGGAAAGGCAGAATCGGCTATGAAAAATCAGAAAACTATATAAAGCATGAAAGAGCCGCCTCCGCTTCATAGATGGAAAATTCCTCTCCTATAAGGCCAAGGCATTCAGCAAATGTGAATACGTCCTTTTGTATGAAGCATCGTGAACAATAATTCTAAGGACCATTTCCTTTCACGCATCATTCGGTCAGTTTAAATAGTCATAATATCATTTGAATCGTTGTTTAGCATTCATATCAATAAAAAAATAAATTTGTTTTTGTTCAGTTCCAAACAAAAGGTAATCTTAAATTCAATATATTAAAGGTTCTGGTTGGATGCTGTCATTATGGTTGCATTGTCATCGGCTTTGGTACAACAATCCGCTCAAACATCGGATGATCTCTTTCAGTCACATAGCACTCTCATCCGCAGTTGTACTTGAAATAAGTTGTTTTTCTTATATGCAGTCTAAGGTAATAATTTTTAATTCACCAACTCGAGAAACATCAACTTTACTTTATTACACATGCTACAATTAAATATACTTCAATAATTTTCTCTCTCTGAAAGGGTATAATGCCGAACATTTTGTACTAAGATATAACACCTATCCCATCCACAGTTTTATAACAAGTTGCTAGAAGAAGTATTCACTCTTCACTTACAAAATATTTATGCTGTTAAAATTAATATTAACAACAGACACATGTTAAAATTATTGTGCTAAAAGAAGCTTAAATTACTGATTTAGAATATTGTGTTTAATATTTAAATAACATACAATGTTTGATATCTGGAAAAGTATTGATCTAGAGGTAAGGTAAATAATAATTTAATGAAAACACTTAGCTTAAATTGTCAACTCTAGAAACAAGATAAAGTTCACGAGTGTATATTCTCTCACTCGTTCCTCATATTGAATGAAATAAATCTTCGGGAAAATGTCATAACTAATTAGTGGAAGTACTGGAGCTGGTATCGTAATGGCACGCTTTTTAATAAATTGAATTGATGTTTTCATATTTTGCAATTTTTTTTCCAAAGAAACCCTCTAGAATTCTACATAAGTCAGATTTTTGTTACTACATTTTTTCAAATGTTATAATGAATATGTTAAAGATTTACATGGTTACGATATTTAATACCACATAAATGATAAATATAAATTTATCATATGCCCCGCATATTACATTTTCATCATACTTTTTCTCTTGATGATTCTCCAAACTGTAGTGTGTTGGACAAAAATTCAAATTTTAATTCTTTTTGTCTAAAAATACTATAAAATATTACTTAACTATAGTGTCAATAATGTCATCAAAATATAAATATAAGAAAAATCATTATTTATGGACACAAAAACAATAGTTATAGGACAAACAAATGAAGATGCATTATTAACTAACGAGGTTATTTTAATACGATTAATTTGATATAGGGTATTTTTATAAAAATCATTTTTCTTTTTAATTCATTTTCATTTATTTGAACTAACAGTGTTGTTTTCGATAAATCCGAATGTAAATACCACACTAATGAGATGTATTTCCATTATTTTCCTGTGTTTTAGATAAATGGTTGTCATACTTGTCTCAATTTTTAGGAAATATGAAAAATAAAAAATTATTCGTATAAGAAATCAACACATCAGCTAATGCACTTAGATTGTAAATACTAATTTCATCTCGAATGAATATGACTGTCCCGATAAACATAATAATAAAAATGTTTAAATATGCTTAATATATATAACATAAAATATATTAGTAACAAAATATATTTTTGTAAAAAAGCTTTTATTTAAAGATGGATTGAAAGGTATGAAAATAATTAATTTAATCCAATATGAATACGTGATTTATAAAAGACTTGAGGTGCTTAACTTGGATATCTAGATATTTACCGATAAATTAAATATCATACCTGCTTATTTATATATGAGATCAAAAAAGTATTAGCACTCAAACGTTTTACATTATAAATAAATTTACATAAATTACAAAATATTTTTATAACTTTTAATTCCCTCTTTAAATAAAATTTTGGTTTAAAAGTATTGTTATTTACATTTATTTGATTATTTTAGTTAGAAATTTTTTTAAAAGCAATTGTTTGATCTATTCCTGTGTGAAAACTTTCAACTGTATTGAGCATTGTGAAGTGCAAGACCCTAGTAACTTAAGTTTGTCACTACGAAGATACCATAGTATTGTCATCAGAGTTATACATGCAAGCAAAGTTTTTGCTCGGTCGGATTATAGGAAAATGGTTGAAATTTGAGTATAAATGTTAAATTGGAAAGCCATTTGTACATATAAACATAGCAAATTGAATGAAAACTCGTAAAAATACTTCCTTTCCAAAATACTGTTCTTCTAATAACAAAACGAAGTACGAATGTCTATGAAACTTTTAGATTCCTATTTCTTAATGAGTAACACATATTACAGGTCAAAAATCATTCCAAATTAATATTTCTTTAATATAAGATTTGAGTTTTTGTGTTTTCACTAGATTTTGTGGAACGAAATTTTTTTCAGACATTAAATATCTCTTGAACTTTGATTTTCATATTGCAAATATTTAAAATTTAATTCAATACTTTTTTTCAATTTAAATGTTAATAACTCGGATATAAAATGTATGCAACATATTTGCGACTGATAACATTATAATTTTTTTTCTTCTTTATAAGCCTTTTACATTTCAGGCTATAAAAAGAACATCAGTATTGCTTCTGGTTTTTCAAAAAACAAAATACTATTTATAAGTCTTGTCTTGCATCTTGTGACATTGGGCTATTCGCGGTTTCTCTTCACTAACCTT
Organism: Nephila pilipes; assembly: GCA_019974015.1. Taxonomy (NCBI): domain Eukaryota; kingdom Metazoa; phylum Arthropoda; class Arachnida; order Araneae; family Nephilidae; genus Nephila; species Nephila pilipes. Next base: position 26,147 of record BMAW01111963.1, read on the forward strand.
AGGGACTTTCAATTGGGATTGATTGCTTTCATAAACAACCTTTACTTAATAAAAGGTAAAACGTGATGAAGAATGTATTAGCTGCAAAGCAGTTAGGAATGATGAAGCGGCT
>BMAW01111963.1:31107-75303 GCA_019974015.1 Nephila pilipes
TATATATATATATATATAATTCAATTTCATTAAGTTTTAAATACACCTATATTTTTCATTAACTTGAAGTTGTAATATAAAATAATGTACAAAGAATTAAACAAAAACAGTAACAAAGAAGAAATGAGTCGTCATACCAATGTTTTAAAGTGCTTGTACCTGCCATGTCATACGATTTCTGAGAGCAAACATTGATGATAAAAAAATTTTTCTTTAATTCCGGAATGTAATAACCTTTTCTAATTAATTATATTCAGTTTAGAAATTCAGTTCACAAATTAGGTGAATGATATGTGTTGTTTGCTGATTAAATGTTTATTTATTGATCCGTTTATCAGGCGGAGTTAGGAAGTGAAACAGAAAGTGGTTGATACCTTATTTTTTATAAATATATAATAAAATATAAGAATATTAAATCAATTGCTTACTAGAAAATACTTTGCTAAAAAGTATTAACTATAGTAATATGTTTTTACTATGCATAATTAAAATATAACGGATTTTGTAAGATTAATTGTTTGTTAAAGCAAAGTAGTACATCAAAGTAGTAGCAGTAGAGTGGTTCAAGTTGTTTTTCTCTAATATCTCTGAAACAAAATAACAAAATTTAATGAAGTTTGGGACTTATGCTCTTTAGAAAATTTTCCAATTTATTCAGGAAAAATGTGATGCAGCAATTATCAGTCAAAATACGTATCTTACCAAAAATTTAATGTTTCATAGTTTGATTTCATGTCCTATTATGTTCAGTAAGATGTAGATTTTAAATTATCGTTGTTCCGATGAGAAAAAGCAACAAAATTTATTATAAGGGAAAATGCGTAAACGGGAGATGCTTTAATCTATCAAAGAAATTGTACATCTTCTGAGCTTTACAACCACTTTCAGAATAAGGATTTAGAGATACATCCTTTTTTTTCATTTTCTAAAAATGAATTATTTCTTGATTATTTTTTTTTTTTCATTTCTTTTTTCCCCGTTTGCTTCGATGTTTGTTGCTGAATACAAATTTAAATCCTTTCTTTTTTTTTCTGCTGTTTTGTTATTATTTGATTTATTTTTAAGCGGGGAAAGTTCGAATAATACTTCAGGCTTAGAAAAAATATTCAGTAAAAAAGAGATTAGAATGAGAAATAGCTTCATTCTTTCTGGAATAAGTTTAATAAAAATGCAATCCAATTGTGGGAAATTCAATTTTGAAAGAAATAAAAAAAAACTACAAAAATGTTGATGCTCTTAAAATTTTTTGTTGATAACTGATACGAGGTGTCGTTTAAGATTGAAACGTGAATTTAAGTCATCTTTAAAATTTATGTACAATTTTTCATTTCCTTTCTGACTGTGAAAATGTCTTAATCTTTAAAAAAACTGGATAGCTGCAATTAAAGGACTGATTATTTTGCTTTTATATTGTTCTTAATATTTGAAAATTACTGTAATATTTTAAACTACTAATTTTGAAACGCTAAGTAGTTTATTTTATAGAACAAAAGTGATGAAAACTATGTATATTTATTTAGTTATAACATAATGGGGCTAAATAATTGCAAAATGCCTTTATTCATTAATTTATTATTTTTAACATTAAGCTTAGAAGCAACAAAAGAGCCGTTGGAGACGAATCCAGTAATTTCTAATACGTTAAGTCAATTAAAAGCATCAGCTTGTGACAAATTCATTTTCATCTATCCTGATGACACCATATAAAGAAATCAGGTAAATTCACATCCCAGATAGTTGGGTGCCAAATCTTTGTCAGTTACCGTCCTCGGCACTTGACATAAATTTAAAATTATGAGGTCCATTGCTATTAGTTCTTGTGTTACTTGTAAGGGTGACGTTAATTATATAATTAATCAATCAAGTATCCCTCTAACGATATCTTCCTAGAGAACAGTGCCAACTATCACTCGCGGACTCTTAAAGGAGTAGCATCGCTTGAAAGATCTGAACCAAATAAGCAAATATATCAACTTCCCGAATAAAGTGAATTGTTCAGATCTATATATTAGAACCCTTAATATTTTGCTCAGAAATCATATACTCAAAAATCACAAATTCAAAGATTTTTTCAGAATGATTTTTATATGACCACCCAGCCACAGTCAAAAGACCAGTGTTACCCTAGTAGCCTAGTAGTCATGGTTGCGGACTCGCAGCGTAGGCTATTTCCGTCGACTCGTGTGTTCAGTTTCTAATGCCAATAAAGATCCGATCAGCGGCAGGACTGATTTACTTTAAACGTGGTAGTCCCAATTCCTCCAATTGTTGTAGCATGAAAGTTTGAAGAGGGAGGTGATAGATCAGATATCGTCCGCGTCACTTAACTGATGCTCAAAATTATGAGGTCAGTCACCTTCAGCCATCGTGTTGCTAATAAGTACGATATTCATAAAACTATTATTTAATCTAAAACTCTTTTTCGGAAGATTTTTTTAAGTGTTTGATAGATTTATGAGGGATGGGGAGCAATAATGGCTCTATCAACACTTGTAAGTAGGTCTCACACACTTATATATCCACATTCAAGGATACTCACCTTTCCCGGCCCGGCTAAGATTGCATGTCCGAACATAAACCATCCTCAAGATACAAACAAACGAGAATAGAAACAAAAAGAAAAGATGATTAGCGTAGTAAATAATCTTTATTAAGGTAAAAGTGAAGTTTATTGTTTCATGAATCAATTTATAAACATCTATATTTAGCAAATAAAATCAAAATGAGAAACTGCAAAGATAGATATTGTAGTTATAAATACGATATGGAGCAATACATGAGTAATGCTGTAAAACTATTGAATACAGGAGTATATAAAGGTAAAAGAATATTAAATTAACATACATAGAACTAAATGTAGACAATAAGAAATAGCTCAAACGTAATAGTGTATAAAAAAAAGTGTGATGGAATCACAACTATTCTTCTGAGCCGCAGATGTAACGTAGCATCTTACTGTAAAGAAGATCTCTCTCTTTTCATGTTGAAAGGGAAAACCCGCATACCTATTAACATTATCGTGAATCAAAAGACCCTTTTAAGTGTAAAGAAATATTGCAATAAGAAATTTTTTTTCTATTCCTCCCAATAAAAAATAATGGTTTGGTTAAATTTCAACTGAAGATAATATGAAACACATGATTAAAAAGAGATCTTACTATACTTTTAGAATGTCAGATTAAAAGTATCCGAAACTCTAAGGTAAAAATTAAATGTAAAGAATAATATAATCATTTCAAAGAAATTGTCTTTAGAACTTGATTATTTGCTTATAATTACTCAAGTTAAAATGGTTTGATGATGAGTTAAATTGAGATAAAGTAAATGCATAATTATCTGGCAAGTTTAATGAATCTAGGATCTTTAGGCATCTACACGGAAATATTTCATTTTATCGGATATAAGAACTATAAAATTTGTTAGTTATATATTGCGGATATAAAGTAATTCTACTTTACCAATATTTTTTCCTATATCTTAGTCTTCCTATTGATATTCTTTATTTTATTTCGTCATGTTTCGCAATTATGAGATTTGTGTTCAATAGTTCTAATATTACTTATAAGTGTGATGTTGGTAAATACCAATCAAATATTCAATAAATTTCAATCAATATAATTGCCACATCGTTCAAATTTTTCCAGACAAAAAAAATCTACTTTATTACATCATCTGGAAATGATACATTATTCATTTTAAGTAAATACTACTGATAATTAATGCCATTTTGCTTATCGGTGAGAATATGCAAACTTTATAATCAATTGAATAATGTAGTTAAGTCAGAATCATGTATGAATCTCAGTCATAAGAGTCATTCAATGCGCATTAATTATCTGATTGAACCAAAACAACTTACATTTCACAAGTCAAATATTTAAAATGATAGCCTTCATTATTTTTAGTAGAACTTAAACAGCAATACCGAAGAAATTTGGAAATGTATAAAAAAAAATTGAACATTTTTACGCATGGACACTTTTTAATAAGTGTATTCGTTAAGCAGTTAGTCATCTTTAACGGATTAATATTGTATTATGTTTCAAAATATACTTAGATTATGTATTAAGACGAATAAAGAAAACTCAAAAGTTCCTTTAAACTGGAATAGAAGCGTAACTTTTCATTGAAGGAATGAAATAAATATTTAAGGTAGCTTATATTTTATTTTTTTTCAAAAAAAAATTATTCAATGAAGGTTAGAGAGAATTTTTAGTACAGTGATATTTACTTGAGTGTATCCAAACATAGAATTTATGGCAGGAGCAAAGAGTCTACAAATATTTCTCTGCTATCAATTACATCGGGAGTTTTAATCATGAGAAACTCATCTAGTTCAATATTACAATTCCATACGACATTTTTTTAAGGAATGCAAACATAGCAACGTCATTTATAAAAATGTGTAAATTGAAGCGACTGGGTAAATTTTAAAATCAACGTTTGCTTTTTTATGTAAGAAAATATCTCACAAAAATTATTAATTAAAACCAAGTTTTCCTGCAAAAAATAATAAATTTTGTTACAAAGCACATTTAAAGCCGTAATGAACTGATAATCTTATTTGCATGTCTTTATTATTTGGGCTAACTAACTCTAATGTCAAACTTCAAAAGATGAAAGAAGTATTCGCTCTTCAGATGCTTAACATACGGTTGTATTCAAGAGGGCCAAAAAAGTAGTATTAGTAAGAATTTGAAAATTGTTATCTAAATTAAAAATCAACTTCATTGATAAAATAATTTTTATGTAAGGAATTTATTAATGTAAGAATTTATTAATTTATTGAATGTTTTGTTTAATGTAAGAACTAATCATTATATATCCCACATTTATAGCATTAAAGTTAAATGCACTACCGTTCCACAATATTACGTTTAAATAAATCAGTTACGGTTCAAGAAAACAACAATAGGTTAAAAAAATTGTAACAATGTAATTTAAATTCTTATTTGTGTTTATAAAATATTCTATACTCTTTGTAAATTCAAACATATGATTGTTATAAGCAAAAATAATTAAAGCACTTTAAAATAATATTATAGGCAAAATTGTGATAATGCTCTACCAGTTTAATTATATTGAAATTACCAAAATATAGAGAAAATATACTCTGAGGGATTTTCAAGGTTAGAGAGAAAGAAAGAAAGGAAAAAACCACGAAGAATTTTTTGCACAAAAATATTTTGGCCTCTAATAAAATAGGTATATTTTTAAAAAAATGTGTTAAGGAAGAAGAATTTTAACGAGACAATTTTCTTTCCGAAATCACTTTCAGGGATTACTCTCTTGGAGTTAGAAATGTTTCTTGGAAGCCACTTAGTATCTCAGAGAAATAATAGAATGATATTCAAAGCTAATTTTCTACAATGTAGATGAACCAAGTAAGGTTAGTCATTTTTAAGGTTTGAAATTGTCTCTAGTAAGAATTTAATTTTCCCTTCGTGTATGAAATGTGCTTGGCATAAAATAAAAAGTATTTAAATACTTGAAAAAAAAGGATTTTTGTTCAAAAATGAATTTGCTTTGAGGAATTCAGGAACATTTGCCTTTTTAAATAAGATATACTGTTAATTTATTAAATATATTTAGAAATTACTTCTCGATTGATAATTAAAAATATTTTTAGTTTTTTTTTTAATTAAATGCATCCCCGTTGTAAAAAATGAAGGGAAGAGCAACACAAAGGAAAGTACAATATCGTTGACACATTGCCACTTTATAAAAAATTTAATATAGACATCAAGAAATATCTGGTTATTAAATCAAAATATACCAGTCACACCATTATTCCTCGGTTATCAGGCTTTAATACAGATGCTAATCAAATTAGTATTTTGATGTTGTTCTGGTCGTCTCCAGTCACATTTTTGTTTGTCAGAGATGATTTTGTTACTAGGCGCATCGCTAAAATTTCTTTACAGCAGTTAGTAAGATTATGTGTACATCATAACTGAAGCCATTTCAAAAGTTATTGGACCTGAACAGGTAAGAACACTCAGCAAAACAGTCGTTGCGAGCACAATCTCTTTCTCAAAATATTGTACCAATGATCGTTGACAGTGTGATTTTTATTAATCGTTCTTTCTTTATGTGCGGTATTCTGGCTAGGTCCCCATTATTGAATCTACGATAGACCAGGGATCAATCATTTGCATATTATCGTCAAACGGCAGCATCGTTTTAATCCAAGAATCGTGCTCATCATAAGTTTCACAATTCTTTTTTATATCCTTAATCTAGTTATACATCCTCATTTAAAAGAAGAAATATACTTTTATTGTATAAGAATTTACTTTCAAGTCTCCCATGCACTAAAAGAGATTAGATGAAATAAATTCAAATTAAAAGTAATATATTAAATTTTTAGATTTTTCTTTCACACACCATCCGAATTTTCTTTAGCTATGCCTTGGAATTCTAGAAAAATATTCATATTTTTCAAACATTAAATCATCTGCATACTAGATCGAAATGATTTTGAATATCAAGTTTAGTTATAATGAAATACTTACTAGTAATTATAAAAGTTCATGGAAATTGACGTTAACTGCACTAATGATCTTTATAATGCTAGATCAGTCTATACTGAAATTTTTTTAAATGATCTCTATCTCTTAAAAAATTGCATGGAAGCATTTTTTTTTAGTTTGAACCAGTTGTTCATTGGTTAAGATAAATGCTTACTGAGTTATCAAAAATATTAGTGGGATTTACAGAGCTTAACATCTTTTTAATTACTGATTTAAAATTTAAAATATGTTATTGAATTATTTATTAAATACTTTGGAGCATTATTTAATCGCGAAAATACTTTCCATTCATCAATATGACTTACAGTGCTCATATAACGTTGCAATCTAATTTACGAAACGCAATATCATAACTGGAAATATTTTTACGCAACATCTAGATGCAAAACAATGTTATTATTTTCAAGGAGCGCACCTCTGTCTGATTCAGAATGTTGACTCTGTCTAATATTCTATAATTTTAAGAATAACTAATTGTGATTTATAAGTTTCATGAGTCACAACAAACAGCAAAAGGGTATAGGAATGTCTCTAAAATAATATATCTGGCACTATTCAAACAGCAGCTGAGACGTAATTTTACTCGAATATAAAACTATACACAAAGACAGTTTCAAAACAATTAAAATGTTTGTATGTACTAAAAGTGTTATATTAACATCTTTTATAAAATCTTTTTTACTAAAATACAACTGGGCATATTAAATTAGTTTTAAGTTTATACAGTATCTAGCTCAATATAAAATAAATTCAAACACATCGAACTCGAATTTTAAAATATTATTAATGTCTCAATAATCCTTTAAAAATGGTAATTACGTTTATATACTAATTAAATTTTGTCTTCTAACACGTAAGGTTTCAGAATCGACAGAAATTATAAATCTTTACTTAAGATTTCCTTTTTCAAATTTAATTGAACATGGTTTAACAGTGTCTCATTTTCATTCAGTTATGAAAATCTCCCCACTTCCACTTGAAATTCAATTAAAACTGAAATTTTAAATTTTAAAATTGATTATAGCTAATTCTATTTGAAACTCAAAACTTTATGTAACTATTTACAACTTAAGACATATATTTCTACTTCTCTGAGGGTTATTACAGCTTCGCTGAATCACAAGATCATAATATGCATCCCTACAGTGTGCATGTGATTTTCAATCTTTCTCATGGGTACTCAGGTGCTAAATTCTTTCTCTCTGTATGGCAGATGCAGGCATCTACAAGACCTTTTTTTTCTGAATTAGATATTTTTTACTGGATTTTTTAAAAACATTTTTGAAAATATAATGATTATATGTTTTTCTTATCAACTGAATATATAATTTATTTAAAGGTTTTCCAGATTACTTAATAGAAATTCTTGTTTTCAAAAATTTGGCTTGGTTTTTTTTCTTTTTTACGGTTACCTATTCAGTAACACGTGCTTTTTTTTAGCTAAAGATCATGAACATAATTATGTATTATTTTATTTTAATAAGAATTGTTTCCAGGAATTAACGAAATTATTTACAAACTATACATTTGAATCATTTTTTAAAATTTTTTGTTCAAAATGAGCAGCAGGAAAAGCTTTTATGTACATTTTCTTTCCTTTGTTTAATTTTTTATTGAATTTCCTTAGTTAAAAAAAAGACACATAAATTGTTCTCTTATTTGTTAGAATATCCATCTGATTTCATTGTTAAGAAATGTATTTTGACGTTTTTCAGATTAATAAAATAGATTTACTGACATGACGCACATTTGAACAAAGAACTGCAAAAATTCGAAGAATTGAGGCTTTTCGGGTTTTTGTCCCACCGCAATTAATTTTGTTTACTTCTTAAAGAGGGAGATGTTTATCTCTTTTGATTATTATTTTCTTCAATCAGTGGTGAAATTCTTAGAGAGCTTTCTTTTGACTGTCATTGAGAATCTGAAGAAGTAATTGGTCCTAAGAATAAAGGAGCTGGAAAAAGATAAGATAAAGGAATGTCAGCCTTAGTTATTGGAATGATGCTAGGATTTTCTCGATTTCTTATTATGCTCAACTGCTGCCTAAAAATAGATTATACTTCAAATGCGGGATTTTGTTTATCAGAAGTTATTTCCCTTGAAGAACTTCAAATTAAGTTGCAAATGATAATGAGAATAATAGATGAATAATGTGGACAATTTTCTAATGTAATTGAACAAATCTTTCTCTAAAATTAAATAGCGCAATGATTTATGTTGCTGATGGTTTTAGATGATTTTTCTTGTCAAAATATTTATCGAGTTTATTCTCAATTTGAAATACTAGAATAAAGAGAATTTCACCGAAATGCTAAATTCGTCAATGAGAGGCAAATGTTATGTGTAATAAATCAGAGTTACTAGCAATGCGATACGATTTGTAAATATCAGAATTTATGTCTTGTTTATTTATAATATTTTATTAATAATTTTTATTTTTTATTATATTTTAATTAAAAAGAAGTCAGACTTAAAATTTGTACAATTCTTCTAATTAAACAAAGATTATTTGTCATTCTGTCAAATAAAATAATCTGTTTCATTCAGGTAAAAATAAATTAATATTCCTTTCTCTATAAATATATTTTGCAAAAGGGTAATGAAACCACTTTAATGGCTGTTGTTGTTTTTTTTGACAATACAGTATATTCGTTTGTAGCACTGAGCTAGATTTCAATTAAAGAGGGATCTAAAAATAGAGATTTTAAAGAACTGTTGCTGAATAACTCATTGAGTTTTTCCTTTCCTAGAAAAAATTAGAGTGATCACTCTAAACTTGCAAATCCTTGAAATGGACTTTGTCTATAGTAGTTTGACAGAGATATATTGCGTCTATTAGGAAAATAATCCTTAAAAATTTCTTGAAGATGTTTCGAATATTAATATAAATCCTTCCTTTTCATAAAATTTAAATGAATTTGCTGATGAAAAGTAGTAGAGAGAACCAAAATATGCATACTTATTTATCTACAGACATTCGGTTCAAGAGTTCATTCTTTTATAAAGACTAATTTTAAAATGCAGACTGAAAAGGATTACACATGCGCCTTGTAATGACAGATTTAATTCATTTAATTTACAAAAGATATCAGCTAAGTATACAAACTTTTTCATCTAAAGAATATTGATTTTACAAGAGATCAAATGAAGTGGGTGATAAATAAAAATGCTTGTACTTAAGACTTCAATCAAATCAATTGTGTCGAAATTTTGCCACTAGAAAGACATTTAATTTCTGTGTGAAGTAGTAAAATATGCTTCTGAAGTCCTCACCAAGAGAAGGGAATAGACAGTAATTTGTTTTTCGCGATTTTATAAAATTTACGATTTTTATATCTCTTAAAATAGTAGATAACCGTGCAAAAATACGTTTACAGGTCAATTCTTGTCAATGAATTCATCAATGAGTACATTCAATTTTCTACTCGATCTCTACCAGAATATTTTCTTTTCATCGATTTTGCATCATCTGTGTGTACACCCATAAAATAAGACCTATTTATCATTTTCTTTTTCAAAATAACCATTGACCAAATCAAACATTTACTCTTGATTTGGACAAGTTTTCAGATATCTTATAAATAGTACATCTTCTTGAATATAATTCTTAAAAATATTTCTAACGTATACAACAATACTTCAAGATCTGCTACATTGGTCCACAATTCAAAGTGAGTCGCAAAATAATTCAGTTTTATTCACTTCAAAAGTTCACTTTTTGCATCATTTGCCATATCGTTATTTCTACGCGAAATTGCATTATTTGATAAAGATGCAAGTCAAATTTTGTTGCTGCATTTTTTCCAAGTGTACATTTGGGGATATTCTTTGCACACTGTTCATTTAAATTTACTGCCATTAAATTTATATTGCATGTGTCTGTCCAAATTTTGCAATTGTGTGACATACGAGAAATTATAAATCAAGGGCCCTTTTACTAATTTTTTAGAATCTGACCTCAAAGAAGAAACTATTAACTTCCTATTATCTGATAATTTTCAATAATAGTAGTCGATAGGTTTATTCTTGTGTCAGATGCTTTGTTTCAAGGTGTCTACGTAAAAATGATGGATTTAGGGAGATGTTGGTAAGAGCTTCGTCTACAAATTACACAAAGCGACTTAAGGGGATTCTGACTCTTCCCTAGTAAAAAAATCATTATTAAATAGTCACAGTCATATTTGCGCTTTCTTCTTTTCTTCTCAACATGTTTATCTATTTTTTTTCTTTTTTTTTAGTTTTTGTCATCATCCTGTATTGCTTCGAAATAACTTGAAATTCAAGAATGGACTGTTGAATACGTGTGCAGAATTTTATTACATTTGACTAAACGATCTGTTCTTAATCTTAGACCCGTATTATATTTGCATTATGATAATTAATAAACGTTATTTACTCGAGAAGAAAATTTGACTCAACAAATCTACCCTAGCATATTATTAATCACGAACAAAATCACATAAAAAGCTTTTAAGTGACTGTACGATTGTTTGTTAATGCGCTAATACAGTAGAGGAAAATTTATAGCTTGAAACTTGCTTATTGCTTTTCTATTCAATTAGGAACAGGCATTACTCGATGCACAGATTGTCATGAAAAATCACTGAAAGAGACACCGCATTACTTTTCCTTTTACAGTAGCGGATGGTGGCATTCACGTGTTTCTCAATATTTGTCTTATTAAAGAACTCTTTTATTTTTCTATTATTTACATTTTTTTAATAATTAACAATACGGTAAATATATATGTATGTAAATTTATTTTTTAGCTATTTTTTTACAGTTAGCGATACAAAATTTCTACATTACAATATTACTTTGGCAATCTCCTTTTATAAACCATGCGAATCCCTAGAGATTCGTATACCACCGGCTGTAAACCACTGTTATAGATTAAACATAGTATTGATATAATCAAATATGTTAGTAACAATCAAATTTATTATATTTACAGTTATGACTTTAAAGATCTTTTTGATTCTATTGACATATATGATCTTAATAAAGTTCTAAAAGAAGGTTTATAAGAAATTTAAAATTAATAAAATTATTTTCTACGAAGTATTCAAATACACATAGTTATGTTACGCTTAACCCTCTTGCCCACAAATTATGAAAAAAGCAAAGAAAAAAAATCAGTCTATGAATTAATATACTTAAATTTTTGTTTTAAGTTATGTAGAAAAAAACATTATTTGTTTAGTTTGATCCAATGTTGGGAAATTTGAAGAGCGTCATATGAGGCTGGTAAATTTAAAAGATTGCACACATACCTATTCAGAAAAATGAAAGAAAACAGATGGTGATAAATTTAAGCTAATTTTTTATATTTATGTTAATGTTTTAAAGAATATTTTAGCAATTATAACTCCTTTATAATTGCAATAACTTTAACTAATATAACTTTTAGCAATATAATAAAAGCCTGGAATCAATTAGGACACAGTGTGTCCTTGCATCGAACATATATGTACTTGGGTTTTCCTGGAATAGTCGGATAAATGGCATTTTGCAGCATATTCCCCTCCGTATTACTGGGTAATACTCACAATCATCTCATCTGAAATCAGCAAGATCTTGCACTCTTAAGCGTTTCTTTGCTGGAGGATCCCACAATGTACTTGGTCTGCCTTTCTTTTTTTCTCTGATTCGAACTACTTCTATTGATAAGTGAACTCACAATGAATGATTTAAATTCTAAAAAAATCCTTGTATTCATTTAAAGGATGTTATTTCCATAAGATCTAAAATGTGATCCATAAAGTACAACAATTTACAACATAAGCATTTAGTACATGGGAAAAATTCAGAAGTACCACCGTTTATGTCGTTGCTTATGTTTATAAATGCCTAATAATAAATCCATGAGATGTAATACATCCACATTTTTATTGCACATTAATGGAAGCAGGTCTAAGAATTTTAATAATATGTTTTTCTTATCACTGATCGTTTCATTGATCATACAGGACTTGCTCCAAGAAATGTTCATGCTACATGAGCAGCTGTGTTGTCAAACCTCCTTGGCATTGTTATGATTTTGTTACTTGTGGTGTAATGGAAATTGTGCCTTTTGGATCACGTTTCATTTCATTGATAGGTTTTTTTTTCCATTGATAGATTTCAATTCATTTGTAGCTTCTTATAATCTATTTGTACGTCTCATTTCTTTTGAAATATTTTTCCATTCACCAATTTCATCAAAAGAGGAATTATGAATAAATTGTCGAAAAATAATTTGTGATTCTTATATATTATAAATTTACAAGGCCTCAACACCCCGAACTGCTATAAATTCTTTACAAAATTTCTGATATTCAGCATTTGCACCTGGATAAATTTCAAAGGAATAAACACAGCCAGAAATTTCAGCTAACACCAGTGACATTATCCCTCCATGAACGGTGTTTATTTCTCATGTATGGTTTGATGTTTGATTTTCCTTTGAAAGGAATCATCTCATCCACTAACAAATTCTCTTCCGGTGAGCAACTACAAGCAAACACTCTAGAAAAGTTATCTAATACTGGTCTGATTTTATACAGTTTATCTTTACTGTGATAACATGCATTACTTGGAAAAAAATACTTTTTAATTAAATTCTCAACAAACCTATCTTCCTATTTATTTATTTCATATTAAAAATGATGATACAAAACTATCTCTAAAGAATTTTATTAAAACATTTAGTTTTTTTTTTTTTTTGAAGTTGCTCTTTACAACCACGAGTTACTTTAAGCCTTATATGAGACATTATGGTTTCCAACAGATATGAAGTTTATTTTTTAGAAGTAAGTAATTTAAATGAGATTATATTACACAAGTATGTCTTATGACAGGGGAAATATTTTACTCACCGCATTCTGATAACAAACAAATAATGTTATTTCTACATTCCCTTCTTTTACAAAATCAAAGACTTTAATTTTTCAAGATTGGTGCTTCCATTTTTTATGTTATGCTAAAATAATTTGATGCCTCAATTGAGGCTTAAATTTGATAAGAGGTGTTAATCAAGTCAAAAAATTGATAGAAAAATTATTTTAAATCTCTGTTTCTTTGAATTATTGTAGGAGGCTCATGTAAGGTCCACTTGAGCGAGAGGGTTATAAGAATATTGCTTACTTATAATAAGATATAAAAGCAGATTAAATGTATACGACAAGGTGACCATGCTGGTAATTGTATTAATAACTCAATATATAAAACAGGTCAATTGGAAAGTCCCCGGCCTACCATAGTAAAACACATTTTTGGGCAAAATTAGTTTTTTTATTCAACATAATTCCCTTCAAGGGTGATACACTGATTATAGCGACCCTCCAACTTTTCGATACCATTTTTGTAGTACGATTTGTCCTTTGCTTCAAAATAGGCCTGAGTTTCGGCGATCACCTCTTCATTCGAAGAAAATTTCTTCCCAGCGAGCATTCTTTTGAGATCTGAGAACAGGAAATATTCGCTGGGGGCCAGATCTGGAGAATACGGTGAATGAGGAAGCAATTCGAAGCCCAATTCATGGATTTTTGCCATCGTTTTCACTGACTTGTGACACGGTGCATTGTCTTGGTGAAGCAGCACTTTCTTTTTCTTCAAATGCGGTCGTTTTTCGGCGATTACGTCCTTCAAACGGTCCAATAACGCTATGTAATAGTCGCTGTTGATGGTCCTTCCTTTTTCAAGGTAGGCAATGAAAATTATTCCATGCGCATCCCAAAATACAGACGCCATAAACTTGCCAGACGACTGTTGCGTTTTCCCACGCTTTGGAGCGGATTCATCGTGTGCAGTCCACTCGGATGACTGTCGATTGGACTTCGGAGTGAAATGATGGAGCCATGTTTCATCCATTGTCACATATCGACGCAAAAACTGGGTTTTATTACGCTTGATCATCTTCAAACACTGCTCCGAATCATCAACTCGTTGTTGTTTTTAAGTCAAAAGTGATCTCGTGCGGTACCCACTTTGCACAGAGCTTTCTCATACCCAAATATTCGTGAATGATATGATGTTACACGTTCAGTTATATCTTTAGAGTGTTATGCAGAAATAAATCTTTGTAGTGTAAACTTGATCTTATTAATATTGTTATGGTTTTTCTGTCTTATTATAATGTTGAATGTGTATTTTGGTAAATAATTTGTATCTTCATAAAAAAAGAGAAATCAAATTCTTCAACAATTATGATTTCTAATGCTTGAGTCATTTTCATAATTCAATAAGGAAAACAAAATTCCTTCCCTCTTCTTGAAAGGAAGAATTATTCATTAATTCTGTATATGATACATACTGACTTTTTTCAGTTTTCCCCCTCTCTCCCTCTCCAGAACAGGAAAATTTATTTTTCTTAAAAAATAAACTTAGTGACAAACTTTCTGGAGGAAAATACTTTCAATGATTTTAAAAAAGGCTTATTTAATGGGTTAATAAACTGTTTTTCATTATTTATTTTAAGGGAATATTAAGTTTTCCGAATTAATACATGTAGCAAATTTTGTTAATATTATTAAGATTTATGTTAAATTGTGTTTCTCATGCATTTATAAAACAAAAAAAAAATGCTTATGCTTAAAATACATATGATTAGTGAATAATAAAACTCATTTACAATGAATCATGTATGAATGTTAGATTAATTTGTAATTGGCGTATTTTCCACGTATATAGGAGGAAGGAAATGACAATGTACAAAGGAAATTTTATCAGAGGTAATATATTCATTGCAGTCGCTGAAATTATTTTCTAAACAAGTGATCATATTCTAATCTTATTAAAAATTTTAAGAAATATCATAAGTTTTAATTACTGTTAACACTCATTATAAAGTATTGAAATCATAAAAGTGATATTATCGTAAAATCAATATGTATAATTATTTCATCTAACATTTTTAAACATCATTTATGTTTCGAAATTCCTACTAGAATAATTTATTCAAAATTAGTGAATGAAATTATTTAAATTGTGCTACTTAATATCAATTAATTTGTTAATGAACTCAAATCACTTCTCACTATTCTTTGTAAATAAAATAATATAACGTGCTTGGAAATAATTCGAAAATGATATATATAATCGTTATCAACATATCTACGCCCATCTTAGACAATTTGAAAATGTTTTAACTTACAGAATTAATTACGAATTCAAGCTGGTATGAATAATTCGTGAAAAAGGTATAGGCCAACATAATTATTGAAAATAAATTTGTTGAACAAGTGGCTGAAAATTACGGGTTATTGTTAGCTGAAGAAGAAATTTTTCAGATCTGCGCAGCTGGAAAAAAAAGAGAGAGATTTCAGTTTGAAGCAGAAAAACAACAACAACAAAAAATTAAGATAAAAGAAACATCAAGGAGAGTCTTTTCGAATTGGAAAAATCAGGAATTCCACTTGAATTACCGAACATTTCTAAAAAGGAGACGGCAGCTTAGGAAATAAATCAAATTAAAATGAATATTACTATAGTTGTCCCAAATTTAAGTCAAATGAAGATAAAAGAAAACACAGTATATGACATTTTTTGAACGTCATTTAGATGTTTTATGTGTTTCAAAAACAAAATGGATTTCTAATCTGATCTTTCATTGCCAACAAAAATAACATAACTTATTGCTAGAGAATATGAGAAAGATTCCTAAGATTACTAGAAAGTTAAGAAAATGTTTCTTAAGTTTTACAGATGAACTGCTGACTGTAATAGACAGTTTTTTTTTTCTTTTGTAATGTATTAAAAGATAAGATACAACTTAGGCAGGCCTCAGCTTTGAAGTAGCATCACATTTTGAAAGATAGAACATTAAGAAACAGAACTTAATATTAAAACTTTTAATATAGCTTAAAAACCAAAATATTAGCCACCAAATCAAGAAAGGAAAACACATTCGGATCTTAAGGAATAATTTACTGATTCTTCGTCAGATTGGAAACTGTATTGGAATCATTAGAGTAAAATGTATACCATAATGAACAGCAAGAAAAGTTTTTTTCAAGAGCATAAATATCTGCCTCCCCAAGTAAGCAGAGCGCGAAATTGAAATGTAGGAAAACAAATAACACACGAATAAATAATATAAAACTTTTTTAAATAATATTTTTATTTAATAATCTTTTATATGTTTAGTGATAAATCTCATCCCAATAAGTAGTATAAAAATTTAGATGTTTAATATTGTTAACTGCCTTACTTAAAGTCCGCCTCTAGAGGGCGTTCATTTGTAAAGGGAAGAATGTTTGATGTCACACGATCCCCTCAGACGGGACCTGACCGAATCTAAGGTGTAACTGAAGTAAGGTGTAAGGTATCCTGACCGAGTAATGAGGAGTGTAAATAAATTGTTGTTGTTATACAACCTGATGTGTTTTTGTCTTCGGACAACTGTGAATCGTAATCTAATGATTATTAACTAAGTTAACTAACAAAGTATAAGTAAAGGAATTATAAGACACACACAAAAAAAGAAGCTTTAAAAATATTAATATATTTAAATAACTTTTAGAACACCAATCAACAGGTCATATTTCCGAAATTGCGTTCACTATTTTATAGAAAGAATTTTTATTTCGCTACATATTTCCTCCACATAAATTCTGCCAGATACGATTCTAGATGATGCCGAGCCGTGCCGTTTCTTTCTACACCTCTTTGCAGAACCCCACATTCTTTTAACATTTTGCGTGTGAACTCTCGTTGACGTATCTGCAAAATTGTACTTAAGGTTCTCCCTGAAATGTGTAAGACCAGCATCTATTTCGCTGTTTGGTAAATTAAAAATTGTTAACGATAATTTCAAAGGCAACAAAATAGGTATTTAAAAAAAATACGAAATCAGTAACATTAACAGGAAAGCGATATTTTACTAAAATGATGAAGTTCTATTCTTTAGGACTGCAACCTTAGGATACGCCAACCTTTACTACCAAACATGGCGATAAATCATACTGCTTGGCAATTTTCCGTCTAATCCGAAATTGTAATTTGTCGGGCGCCGCTATAATGTACAAGTACCAAATATTCTAACTGTTCAAGATTTAATGCAGAAGATTTAATGCAAGATTTAATGCATCCCCAAACAGTGTCAATTTGCTAACATTCGAAAAAATTAACATCTACATTCAGTTCAATTGACCTCTAAATTTGTGGGGTAGTTTTTTTTAATTTTTTTTTAAAATTTTCTGTTGTGCTCGCTAACCGATGCATCTTACTTTATTAGTGCGAAAAAATATATAATGCATGCTTCTAAATAAAAAAAAAGTATAGTTTAAACTTTAGAAAATTACTCTGATGCTCGCTGATGGAAAACGAAGCGACATAACTGCCATAACAACTATTATGGATCTGAAAGTTGAAGGCAAGGGAGTAATCACAAAATTAGTTGTTTTGCTTGATGCAAATGAAGTAGAAACCTTTTAGGAGCAATATTTCACAAACCTGAGGGGATTGTCTTGGATGTTCTGAAAGGTACCTGGCGTTTATGTAAGGTACCCTTTCTACAAAGTGCCTGTAAAGGATGAAACTTCCACATTCATTACTAAATGGGAAAAGAATTATAAAAATTTCCAATTCAGTTAAAATTCTTGAAATGTTATCTTAAATGAATCTTCGAAGTACAGAAAGTAAAATTCTAACTAAAAATAATCATCATCATGAACTAAACTGCAATAATTTCGGAGGTTCTTCAGAAGGAGAGAGAGAGAGACAATTAGTAAACATCCCATTCATATAGAAATAGGTCCCCCAGTTGGAGAACCTTCTCACAAAATATACACTACAAAAATATATGCTGGCATTTTGCAACGATATGCAGAGGATACAAAATTGTTGGAAATGCTTAAGAAATACGATGAAGTGGGGAATGTGATATTGTGAAGAATTGCGCGTTTGCTCATGTGTCATCTGAAGAAGTTTCAAAAATGATTATTCAGGCTTTGAACAATTTTGATTTTTGTGGTTCAAAATATACTAGTAATAAGAAATATACTCTTATTAAAATTTGTTAAGGAATTGGATTAATGGTAAAGATCAACGTAACCAAAAAAAAAAAAAAATCTAAAAGGCAATCATCAATTGAATGCCCAAATTTTCTACTACTCAAAATTCAAGACCATCTGTTGATTATCCATCCAGCTGCAGGTTATGATGAAAGAATTCATTGATTTAGGGAAAGGGATATATAAGAGAGTGATACGCCATTTGACAGCATCAGTGGTGACACAAGACATGTCCCCGTAGCTACAAGGTCCGTAATCATAATCAAAAACTTTTTATGCAGCTATGCATAAAGCGTGATTATTCCGCATTAGAACAGCCACATAACAAAACGAACATTTTTAATTGTAAAAATCATCTACGTTTATCTTTATTAATTTCTCTTAACTGTATTTGTGTAAGTGTGAGCACACTATTGGCTGTAAATAAAACTACTTATTATTACACTTAAGGTTCATCATTGGAACTTGATTATTACAACTGAGAGCATTGCTTGGGTAAAGTTATTAGTGTAAATCATTTTATGTGTGTGAATAAACATAAAGACTTTTTTTTGTAGAGGAACTTGCGTCATTCCAGCAGCGAAAAGTGTGAAGCTTGCAGAACTATACAAATGATTTGATTTCTCTCTTATCTGAAATGTATCAGAATGGCGAACTTCCTTTAGAATTTTGCTTTAGAACTATTACATGACAAAATTAACTTCATTTTTAATTGTAAACATTATCTACCGCAATATTAATTAATTGTATTTAATTACTGTATTTGTGTTAGAGTCAGCCCACTGTTGGCTGTAAATGAAGCTGTTGTCAAACTATTGGCAGTAAATTTTGTGAAACGAAAATATACAAACGACCATAACCAGGTAGACGTAAACTTCGGAAGTGAAATTTTGACCTTTTTGCAAATAAAAGTTATGAAGAATAAATTAACTAGAACAAAATACTTAATTGACTGTGGTACCTATAAGAAATATAATCTAAAATGTTCTGTGAATAGTAAAATTATCTAAAGCCACGTCGTTTGAGTTGTACCAATCAGTTTTATCCAAAGAAACTTTAGATAATATTTTATTTTGGTGGTACTAGAACAGAACTTTAAGTTTGTAAGAAAAACTCAGTCTAATATAGTATTCTTCTAATCGACCTGGAGCATCTTTATTTGAGTTTGACATTTTCAGTCACGCTGTAATTCGGGGATATGTGCCAATTTATCGAAATGGTCCTATCGAAAGGTATAAATGTAATGAAATATGGCAATTTGGAATATATTGCGTATACATCATTAGTAATGATATATATAGGAAACTGCTAATGGGATATGCTAAAAATGGTTTCCGGTGGTGTAAATATTAAATTTACAAATATGAGATAGTTATACGAATTAGTTTTAGAATTGGAATGGCTGAATTTTGCATATGAATATTTAATAGTAAGGAATAAAAAAAATACATATTTTTTTTGAAATTTTATTTTGAGTTCTTATTTTGAAAACAAATGTGAAAAATCTTACAAGAAATACTTAACGATTCTTCATATTAAATGATTGCGCAGAAAAACCTTATACTTTGATACAAATGTATGATAAACTTGACAAAATATGTACAGCACTGGGATGCAGTTCTTAGCTAGAAACTTCTTGACAGACTATGTGAAATGGTCCAGCATATTTCCTTGTTGGAGACATTTGCCGTATGGTTTTTTTGTGAATTTTTACAGTCAAAGTCATTGCACGGATACTACCCGACAGTCAGATCGAACCAGATTACCAATTCTTTCAATATTGTCATCCGTGTCTGACGTGGAAGAATAACCAGGGTATAAATCATTTTCAAAGTCTTCTCGCCCATCTTGAAAATGCATAAGCCACTCAAAAACCTATGGAAGTGATAAATATTCATTATCATATACTTCTTTTAATAAACTATAAGTTTCAGTAGCGAGTTTTCAAAGTTTCATGTGTAATTTCAAAACAAATCATTGACTCCTTATCATTTTTCTGGTTAAACATTAAAATAATTTTAATGCGAATGAAGTCCACGGGTATACGGAATTGCTTACAGAAACGAGAAGCACTGTATTAGAAAGAGATGGCTTCACGCTAAACAGCTGTTGGTAACAGGGATTTGGCATTTCTTCTTTAGTAGCGTCAGTCTTGTTATTTCATAGCCATACCTAGTATTAAATATAGAATTGTGAAGAGGAAATGAAGAAGCTTAAAATCATTAGTAAGAAATACTTTCAGTTATATGGAGCAATGGTAATCAGACCAAGAATTTTTTTATTACATTGTACATATGTATAATAATTCGAGATAAAAACCAACGTTTTTAAAAACAACGTTTTTATATGGTGACAAAGTTTACTAAGAAAATTATTAAAATATCTATATATTGCATTGTTAGGCAAATTAGAACGGTTCTCAAAATTTCAGAGCTCTAGCTTGATGGGAATTTGGTTAAATTAATGATAGAAATTTGATGACACACTGATACGCACACAGATAGACACACACCAAATGAAATACATAAAAACGTTAAAACTAACTAAAATTAAATAATTCATCCGGTAAATTAAATGGTTGGAATGTAGTTTAACCCAACCACCCTTGGTGACAAGAATTATTTGGCAGTATTTTGCGAAACGGCTACCCTAGTCCACTTTACGGACTTAAATGTTCAGCCAAAAAAAATCGCCAAGTTTGGTGCCAATTTTTAAAATCGCGCGAAGTGGTTGGGCTAAACTGCATTACCAAAGAAAATATTAGTTATAACTTGTCGCAAATGTCTAAATATTGCATTGTTAGGTGAGTAAGAACAATTTACAAAGTTTCAGAGCTCTAGCTTGATGAGAAGTTGGTTAAATTAAAGATTGAAAATTTGATGACACATACACACACCCAGTGAAATACATAATAATTCGAAATGAAACCAACGTTTTTAAAAACTACGTTTTTATATGGTGGCAAATTTTATTAAAAAATATTAAAATATTAGTTAAAACTGGTCGCAAATATCTAAATATTGCATTGTTAGGCATATAAGAACGGTTCCCAAGATTTCAGAGCTCTAGCTTGATGGGAAGTTGGTTAAATTAACAATAGACAATTTGATGACACACTGATACACTTACATACAGACACACACCAAGTGAAATACATAACAACGTTAAAACTAACTAAAATTAATTAATCCGGTAAATTAAATGGTTGGAATACAGTTTTGTCAAACCACTCTTGGAGATAGGAATTATTTGGGGTATTTTGCCAAATATTGCTAAATTGGTCCGCGAAGAGGACTTAACATTCAGCCAAAAAAAAAAAAAAAAAAAATTCGCCAAGTTTGGCAATTATTCAAATTGCGCGAAGTGATTGGGCTTAACTGCATTATTTAAAAAAATATATGAGTTAAAACTTGTCGCAAACGTCTAAATATTGCATTGTTAGGCGAATACGAACGATTCCCAAAATTTCAAAGCTCTAGCTTGATGGGAAGTTGGTTAAATTAACGATCGAAAATTTGATGACACACACACCAAGTGAAATTCAGAAAAACGTTGTAAAAAAGTTTTAAAAACTAAGTACCCACGAAAATCCCTTGCCACCCTTTAACTTCTGAAAAGCTGCTGCTATATTTAAAATTAATATCTATGTATAGTAAAGAAACCATGCACTAAAGCCACCTATTTTGCCACCTGATGAAAAACTGTGGAGTTAGCATTTCTGTCTCGAAAACGGAACGAGATAAGGCGGGAAAGCGATAACCTAGTTTTAGAGCATCATTGATTTAGTACAAAAAGACACCTTGTGGACATGAAATGCGAAGAAAAGAACGGTTAAAACATTTATTTGTGTTTCCGTGATTTCCTATTCTGTGATGTGAGAAACCGATAGGAGAAAAAAAGAACTAGTTATAACAATAAACCTTTATTTGCAATCAGCAATTTTATCAGCTCCAATGTACATTTGGATTTCATTTGAATGTCACGTTGCACATGATGGAGTATAGAACTTGGCACATTGGCACAAGCGTCCGCAATTCGCCGCTTAAGGTAATGCAATGTTTATGGAGGGGCTGTATAAACCTAAGTTTTCAAGTATATCCACAGAAAGAAAACAAGTGGAATCAGTTCTAGCAAACGTGGTGGCCTTTCTTAGAAACCACCATGCTCAATCATTTCATTCCCAAATTTCTTGACGAAGTACTATTTCAATAGAGATGTCTTGTGTACAGGCGCACCGTTATGTGGAAACCATAGTTTCCTAAGAATAAACAGTGGCTAATTCTTCCAAAAATCGGGTGTTACTTTCTGTATCAATTGCAAATACAGTACAATCATTAATGTGCCATCGTAAGAGATTTGACCATTCAGATAGTTATTGTATATTGCACACCAAATGTTAATAAGATATTGCCTTTGATGTCGAGCGGTGCTAAAACATCTAGGATTTTCCAACGCCCAGTAATCGATGTTTTGCCTATTGTACATGCCATTCCGTGAAAATAATGCCTCATCTGTCTACACCATATCTGACAAGAATATTGGCTAGACATGTATCTGATTTATGATAAAATTGCACCATGAGTAGCGTAGCTCGGAATCCCCGTCGAGCAAAACCTATTGCGGTGTTGGTCAGTATGGATGAGCGCCTAACTCACTTAGAATTTTCCAAACCTAAATTTTGGAGGTGCCACAATATCTCTTATGCTACATTTCGGGTTTGTGAGGGCATATGCTAATACCTCATCTGACTGAGCTTGTCGTCCGGCCTCAGTTGGTCCGCTAGATCTAACTCGATTAATCATGCAGCCTCTCTCCCTTAAGCGTTTTACAACAGTTAACAATTTCACTACTGGAGAAAGATAAAAAAGAGCTTCGCTGTGCCCAAACGAATTTAGATATTAAGCCTAATTCACGAAAAAAATTCCTCTAAAATCAACTGTACATTAGAATATTTTAGTTTTTACATATATTATTTAAAATGCATTAATCTTAATATATACGAAAGAAAAAAAAAGATTTAATCGAAATTTGTATAATTTTTGCATAAAATTATTACATAAGAAATCATACATTTTTAGTAAATACAAAATATATTTACATTTGTTACGTAAATTTCATGGTATAATGATGCACCATTACATGGAATATTAAGATATAAAAAATAAATCTTATTTTGCTGTATGGTATTTTCATAAAAAAAAAAATCTTCAATGCATAGATCAACTTCAAATGTCTTACACACGTATTTTATCAAATTTTGAAGTTTCATTCAAGATTTTTTGAGCAAAGGGCTTATCTTCTTCGTCCTGCTTGTACATTTAATGGCTATGTACTGATTTGGCTTATTTTCGCTAACATCAATGTCAGATTCATTCATTAATTCGCAAATCTCAGTATCAGATAAATACTTTCTTTTTGTCATGATTGTTGCTACAAATAAAAACCGACCGAAGGAAACGAACAGCTGAGAGCATCTGCTTCTAAAAGACCTAACCCCCATAAACATCCATAAATTCTCATTCGAACTTCTAAGAAGCAAACAAGAAAGAAAAAAGCAAGTCGAAAGCAAGTGCACCCTTTAAATCATGTTATTATATTTAAGTGCCTCGCCTCAACACGTGTTTTTAATAATTACCCCCCTCCTGATAGCCGGAAGTGAAATCTAAGCCCATATGACCAAGGTCAACTCTCCAAATAACCTATCTATATGGATTTCATGATATTGTAATGCCTTATATTAACATTAAAAAATCAAATATAACATTCTCATCAAGCGTATCTGTATTGATACTCTGGTCTGTAGCAGACATTCTTGAAGCGTATCTAATATACGCTGGGCACAGAAGAGCAAACGCGAGTGTATCGCATGTGATATGCTGCAAGTGAACGGGTTAAGATGAATTGATTAGAAGAATGCGAGCCTGCAGGAAAATATTGCTAGTACAACCTTTGCTGCTGATAGTGCCTTGCGTCCACATTTATCGTACAGTAAAACAACATTCAACTTTGTAAAATTGCTCCATGACCATAAGTATCAACAAACTACAACCCAAATATATTTTTTTATAGTTGCCTCAAGCAAATATTTTGAACACCAAGTGCTAGTTGCGTTGAGTTTATGCAACATTTATTTAACCCTTTCGCTCCCAGCCTATCACAGGCGATACGCTCGTGTTGGCTCTCCTATGCCCATCGTATCACAAGCGATACGCTCGTGTTGGCTCTCCTATGCGATACGTTCCGTGAGTGCCTTCTACGGCCCAGCGTATCAGTAGAGATACGCTCGATGAGAACGTTTTATTTGATTTTTTTAATGTTACTATATGGCTTTACAATACCGCGAAATCTATATAGATAGCTTATTTGGAGTGTTCACCTTCGTTATATGGGCTAGGTTTTCACTTCTGGTTACCAGAAAGGGGGGGAGTAATTGTTAAATGCACGTGCTGCGGCGTGGCTCTTTAAAGGTAATGACATGATTTAAAGGGTGTACTTGCTTTCGGTTTGCTTTTTTCTTTCTTGCTTGCTTCTTAGAAGTCCGAAGGAGAATTTATGACCCTTTATGGGGGTTAGGACTTTTCGTAGCTGATGTTCTCAACTATTCTTTTCATTGGGTCGGTTTTTATTTGTAGCTACAGTCATGACGAAAAGTAAGTATTTATCTGATACTGAGATTTTCGAAATAATGAATGAATCTGACAGTGATGTTAGTGAAAATAAGCCAAATCTGTACATAGCCCTTCAATGTAAAAACAGGACGAAGAAGGTAAGCCCTTTGCTTAAAAAATCTTGCATGAAGCTAAAAAATTTGACAAAATATATATGTAAGACATGTGACGTTGTACTATGCATTGATTTTTTTATAAATATACCATACAGCAAAATTAGATTTATCTTTCATATCTATATATTCCATATAATGGTACATCATTTCACCATGAAATTTATGTAACATATGTAAATATATTTTATATTTTCTTATCAGTATGATTTTTTATGTAATTTTATGTATAAAGCATTCAATTTTCGATTAAATCTTTTTTTCTTTTGTATATATTAAGTTTAATGCATTTTAAATAATATCTGTAAATAACAAAATATTTTAATAAATAGCTGATTTTAGAGGAATTTTTTTTCACGAACTAGGCTTAACATCTAAAATCGTCTGGGCATAGCGTAACATTTCGCGGTAAGAAGCGGGCCCAGAGAAGCACTTCTTTTTTCTTTTTCCGGTAGTGAAAGGGTTAACGATCTACGTATCGCCTACTCTGTTTATAAAGATAATCAGTGCAAAGATGCCACCCTTGGGGTTTGAACCGTGAACCTTTTATAGGAGATACTACTGTGGAACATAGCGATGTCGTGCTTTGCCCGAAAGATAATCGTTTCCCTTTCTGTTCAAGTATAATGACGTCAAAATATAGAAAATCAAGAAAAAGCAAATGCGCGTTTTAACCGTTCTATTCTTCACAAATGTACAAGGTATCTTTTCTAACAAAATCGATAATGCTACAAAACTTTGTAAATAAGTAAGAAAAGAGAGAAGGAGAAACATTTCTTTTTTCCTGTAAACGTCTTCTGAAAATTCTAAATATAAGAATGAGTGATCTAAGTACCCTGATGTTAGTTTTATTAATATTAAATATTTATATTACTATCTTTTAAATTTATTACAGTTTATGTTATACGCAATTATAATGAAATTAGTTTTTCTATTTAAATATTATTTTAGTATTGAAATAATTTTTAATTTAGTAGTAAAATTTTATATGCTAAAGTAACATAATTATACTGCAATTATAATATTTAGTAGTACAATAAATAATATTTGTTTTAAAAGATTAAATCTCTATTAATAAACATTTTCTTTTTTCGTATATTTATGTTTCATGTAATACTTTAACTAGCTTTGGTAACATAATTACTTTTAAAACAATTAAGAAGAATTATAAAAATAATTCTATTATAAATTCAAAGGAATAAGTAAATTTAAATTAACATTGTTACATTTGAATAATTTTGTTGATATTAATGGGAGCTTAGATATAATTAAAGCAAACACTCCAATGAAATATATGTATTTACGTATTATGTTCTCGCATCATTTTATAATCCAACATACTTTAAATTGAATTATGTATTTTATTTCTGAATTTTTCTTTAAATGTAATTAATATAAAAGCGAACTTTTGAAAATAGGTTTTGTATTGCAGTAATAACTTAATATGCGTAAAACGCTTAATTAAAAAAATGTAAATTTTTTTTAACTATTTACTAACACAAGAACAATCGTTAGTATACATTTGATCCCAGTAAAAAATGGAGAATAATTATTTGACTTTTAAAGCCAATATCATCATAAAAATGTTAATTAAATTACTTTAAGCAAATAAAAGCGCGAGCAATATTTTTATAATAATAAAATACTTTATTATTCAAAATAAAATAACATTTTTTTCAAATAAAAAAAAATTATATTGTATTCTTATCGAGCTCTTATATTTCATTGTACGATAGTTTTAAACTCATTATTTGCTACAAAATAATTTAATACGAGGGTACTTCAAAAATTCCTTACACATTCTAAGAGATGGCGATCGTCGTATCGAAAACGGTTTGTTTTTAGTAAGCATTATTATTCAATAGAGAGCTGTCTAAATCAAGGTAATTTCAATCACATGGTTTTATTTACTTATTTTTTGGTCTATTGATGCAAGAAACCTTTATTTATTTAGAAAAATAGAAAAAAAAATGAGTTTAGAGAGGTGATTTAACTCTTATATTTAAAATCCTTAACATCGAAGTAGATCACATTGGAGTTGGTTGAAGTTCATGGCATATCTTCTGCTTTGTCTGCAACTGTTTACAATTTGGTAAAGGAGTTTAAACATGGCCGTACATCCACAATAACTGAACATCAATCGGGATGTCTAGCGTAAGTGAGTACTCCTAGAATGATTGACAAAACCCAAGATATGATTTTGAATGATTGATGAATTAAAAAGCATGAAATAGTTGAGGCCACTAGTTTATCGCAATATATTGTGTTTTGAATTTGCACTTAACTTGGATGTAAAAAAAAATCTCGGCAAGATGAGTACCGCATTTGTTTTCAGTGGAAAACAAACGCATTTGTATGGTCGAATCTGTCTAATTTTTGCTACTTTTTGTCGCAATTCTGGCGAGTTTCTGCGTGGACTCATGACTGTGGACAAAATGCGGATATACTCCAGAGATAAAGGAAGTCAAACCGGTTGATTTTTTCAGGCTAATTGTCATCAAAGAAAGCAGAGCATCTTCCAGCAAAGTGATGACCTCGGTTTTTAAAGATATACGCTGAATCCCTTATACGAATTACTTGAAAAAAAATTATAACTGGAGATTATTCTACTTTATTGCACCAGTTGAATGAAGAAATGTAAATAAATGTACTCATATGATAAAGAAAAGCATCATCTTCCATTATAACAATTGAATGGGTGCACATCAGTGCAGCCTCGATGGACACAATCGCGGAATTAAAGTTCGAATTATTATAGTATCCACCCCTTATTCGCCTGATTTGATATCCAGTGAATTTGATTGGCTTCCAAACATAAAGAAATGATTTGGTTGATAGCGGTTCTCATCGAATGAAGAGTTTATCGCCCAAACAGATGCCTATTTTGAGGATCATCTGAAATCTTATGTTTTAGATGATTAAAAAAAGTTTGAGGGAATAAAAGTGTATTTGGTAAAAGTGTATAGAGCTAAAATTAGGGAAAAGCATATAGAGCTAAAAAGTGATTACATTGAAAAATAAAAAAAAATATGTATACATAAAATAGTCTGTTTTTATAGCTTGTTCTAAGGACTTATTGAATGATTCTCGTATTGCACAAATTTTCCACAAATAGTATACGAGTAACAAACTTTTCAATTTTGTCTCGACATTACTAGTACTGTTAATGCGGATTACTCATGGCTTGAAATGAGCAAAGAAGACACGCAAGTCATTTTATTTTACAAATATAGTGATAATATATTACAGATAATAAACAAGCTAACTTTCAAATTTTTTTAATTTGTCTCTTATTGCAGTAATTAATTTATGATTCGTAGCAAAAACGTTTCATTCTCCGTTTTTGTGACATTTTTCATAAATGGGTATAACACATAAAAAACTCACTTCTTTAATTTTGTTTTGGCACCTTCTATATAGATATATGTTCTTTGACACCTGCTCTTTGGTTTTAAAATAAATAAGAAAACGCAAATAGTTTCTTTTACAAGCAATAGTGATAATCTTAGTTTGTTAATAAAGTTCAAATGAAAAATTCTTTGAGAAATTTGTGAATAGTTACCTACTGTAAGTAAAATCCAGGAATTTTAATTGCAATATCTGGAACTCCGTGCTAATTTAATCGTATACGTCAACATCACACTTCGTGAAATTGTTGAAAATTACTCTTTCAGGTAAAGTTTTGAATTTATCAGCTATCCTACCTCTCCTATACATGATTTCTTAAGACACAGGGATTTAATTTGTTTATACTAGTGAATTATAATAATTGTATGGATGATCTATGGAACTTTTGATAAGAATCGCTTTGGAGTTGTATTTTTGCAAATCAGTGATTCTCTTTTCAATTCAACCAACAACAGAAGTTTATTTTGCCAATAAAGACCCCAAAAGTTTCTGAGAAGGAAAACATTAGGCTATTGATACTTTACCACTCTTTAAAAGAATTGGTCCATTACTTTTATAACAACACATTAAGCAAGATGGGCACACTCCTATCCTCGATCTAATCTTTTCCGAGGTACATAAAACCATTTAAGAAAAACTTTAATTTCAAAACAATTATAGGCCATCCAGAATTTTAATTCAAATTTGTTAGAACTATTTGTCATACGCTATATAAATTTATTACAAGCAACAAATGACCTTCGAGTATAATGGTTTCATCCTCTTGAAGACACTACTAACAGTGTCTCACAAAAAACAACCATAAATCATAAGTGAAGACAACTTGTCCTCTTTTAGCTGAATTCAAATGAGTTAATTTATTATCGAACCACGGAAGTAGAATTTTATTCACAGGAACTCGTGTGTTTCACATCGAATCACAGGTTGCGATCGTCGCATTGAATACTGGAGAACAACACAGTTGTGATCGTAGCTCATTCAAGTATAGAACAGTATACTGCTCTTCTTGAGTTAACTATGCAATAAAATTTTCCAGTTCCATCAATTAAAGACCTGGTAAAACTTCACCGTTTTCACAATGTTAAATGTGTTTTAATATGAATTTGGAAAACAACAAAGCTAAACAGAAGCTAAAATGCAAATAAATTTTTCCTGGGAATTAGCGTGGACAACGAGAGTGCTTATGATTCCGTGTATATAGATGGCCTTATTTATTACGTCTACGACTAGGTATCACTGAAAAAATAGCATTTTCGATACACAATTTTTTTTACATGCAGATCATTTCAAATCCAATGGAAAGGGTGTCTTTCATTGAGGAAAAATGGTTTGAGATGGGTCCCTCAGGGTAGTGCTCTCTCCCTCATATTGTTTACAATCTACATGTGCCATATCTTTGAAACTTTAGAAACGGGAGTTCCAGTGCTCAATTTATGCTGATGATCTTTTCATTTATTACTCTTATCATCCTCTTGATGTTATCCGTAAGAAGTTACCAGATACTCTGAAAATAATCCCAAAAGGATGCAAATACTACAAACTTACTCTAAGTCCAGACAAAAATATAATAGCGGAACTTTAAAATAAATGAATTCAAACATAACCTACTATTATAATGGGTGGGTAACCACTCCCATGGCAATCCTCCATTAAATATTTAGAAGAATAATTTTCTAAACGCAATAAAATTATTTTTATGATGAATCAAATGAAAAATAATGCTTTAAAAATAAATTGCCTTAAAGGCAGGGCGTATAAACACTATAACTCAAACACTGCAAATCTTATTAAATTAACTACATTAATATATGTAGTACTTTTTACTATATCTGTCATATCATAAATAATTGTCTGCTAACCAGATAAAACCTTTCAATATTATTCAAACAAAAGCTCATACCAGTAAATTAATTGATCTAATTAAAACAAAAAAATATTTGCTTAAAATTACATTAAAAATTAGTGATTTAAAAAAAAGATTTTTTTAAAAAAATTTAAAAAGAAGTTTTTTTAAGAAATGAATATTTTACCAATTTCAAAAACAAAAAATAACTTATAAATAATATTTTCATGAACGGAAAATAAATCGAAAACAAAATTAAAAATAAGTCACATCGAAATTGAAAAAAAAAAATCTTATAACATTTTAATATTTACTATTTATTATTTCACATTTTATTATTCAAAAACAAAATACTTAATATCAATTAAAATGCAGCATATCTCATTAAAATTAATTAATTATAGTATATATAGTACTTTTTACTACACCTGTCATATAGTTAAATAGTTGGATAACCAGCTCAAACATTTTAATATTATTCAAACAACAGCTCTTAGAATTGCATTTAAACTTCCACAATAGACCCCAAATATCGTACTCCAGCAATGAGCTAAACAGAAAATTCTCTCTGATAAAATAAGACAATTGGATAATAATATTTTTATATCTTAAATATCAAGTGGTAATTTTTCTCCTATGTAACGTAATAGCCATGAAACACTAAATCTTGAAATCATTGGAAGAGGACAGAAACGGCATCAAGAATATTTTTCGTATTTAGAGTATTGATAAAAAACAAATAATATCAATCCCTAGATTGATACATAACACTGATCTTCCTAGTAGGAACTATACAGACGAAGTCGGATTTTAAAATAAAAACTTATCAACTAATATATTAAAAGGATCTACGGATGCATCAAAAAATATCATTCTGTGCAATCAACACTGAAAAGTTACAATATCAAATCTCTAAAAGTCATTCATAGACTAGCCAGTAAAATCTTCATTTAGCCACATTTTCATAACCAGACGATTTTGCATTAATTTCCTGGACATTCTAAAAATTTTTGGAATGAACAGGCAGGCTTTCTTGGAAAATCGTTAATGGAATCCAATGTGTATTTTGACTGGATTGCTTTAGGAGACATCAATAACGATATTTTCCACGACAGAATAATAAGAGTTAATGAAAACTTTTATTCAAGCAAATATTTCGAAATTTTAGGAAACATCTCCACTATCAACATAATATCTAAATTGATAAAAAGTAGAATAGAGGAAATACTTAGCACTCGAATCATCAGCAAAATGATCATAACTCCAGGGCATTTGCATAAATTCAATTTAAAAGATAAAGCACAATGTAAAACATGTAGCCACTTCAATGATTTGGAACAAATTCTGTTGACTTGCAATAATTACACGTTCCATAGAGATTTGCTCTGGAAAATTCTCAATATAGACTCACAGCACAATATTAATTTCAGAGAATTTTTGGAGAGAACCGTATCTAATAAACAAGTTTTCCCAGCCTTCTTGTAAAAGATGAATTATTCTGATATCTATTGAATTAAAAGAATCTGCGAAAAAGGGAATAATAGCCTTTGTTGCTCTGTATCCCACAAAAGAATCCAACAAAACATATACTTATTATGCATAAGTAATAAAGTTATTGGAGTAATTAGTTTCTCCTATTTAAATGAATTTTTTACTTAAAATGTTTTTTTCTTTCTCTTATTAAATGTAAATACATTTGCCTTAACAATTTTATTGAAAGGTATAAATAAAAAGTGTGCAACTGAATATAAAATTTATTGTGGGAATATATATATATATAAATTTGAATTCATTTAAAATGACATATCATAACGAGATTGGGCATAAAATTTTCATCGACAAAAAAAATAAGCCAACGAGATTATGCAACATCTGTTAAAAAACTATATTCCTATTTGACTGAAGATGATTAAGCTTCACTACTGGATATACACATCGTATTCTGCCAAATATAAAATAAGTAGATTGAAGTATTTTTTTCTTTAAATATATAAAATGATTTTTATGAAATTTTTATTATTGAAATTAAATTATAAAAATTCAGAGGGATACATAGTTGAACAGGAAAAGTATTATTCTTCAGATATGATATTAGAAAATAACTTATAAATATATAATACTTTTTATACATGCATATAATACTAATATATATATATATATATATATATATATATGTGTGTGTGTGTGTGTGTGTGTAAGTTAGTTTGCATCACTAGATAGACTTTACGAGTTAAATAATTACCTTAGAATAATCGGAATTCAACAGATACCGCTATAGAAAAGAAGTACTGAAATTTATTACGACTTTTCAATGTCAAAAAAGGACAAAATCTCATACAATTCTTATTCCTATTGGTTGTTTCACGACAACGAAGTTTTGTAGAAAAATATTTTCAATTGTCTTTGTAATTTTGAAGAAAAAGATTGTAAATTGTCTTGTAGTTAAATTATCTTTCTTATATTATAATTAATCCTGCTAGATATACAGTATAGTAAGAGGTTGAAATTTAGGGCACGATATGATAATAACAGAAAACAAACATATTAGTTTATAAAGAGAGAAAATCAAAGAACATTTTCTATAAAAAAATCTTCATAAGTCATTCATAGATTTCATCAAATGGAAATTGATTTCAATGTCAAATATTGTATCAGTTTACTAGGATTCTCTAGAGATACATCGCGCAAATACTGGTCAATTAGTTATCTTACTTAAATGCATTACGTTTTTGGACACTTGCTCTTTTTTTAATTATCTTTTCATCTGTAATGCAAAAGAGTATTTGGGTTAAAGTCGGAATACGGTGTCACCTTTAGCGATGGTGACGAACCTTGGCGACTTCTTATATATGTCGCAAGGTGTGAGTGACTTAAAATATTGAGTATGGAAAAAGAGAAGGAAATCAAAAAAGACAAGAATCATTTAAAAAATAACCCATAAATGATAGGATTTAAGAAAAAATTATAAAAATTACTTTTAAATAAAAAATCATAATTTATAAACAATTATTAATTATTATTTGTAAATAAATTATTGGAAATAAGAAAGGCTTGTTTATGAATTGTTACTTATAAATAATAATTATGGGTTCAAATCGGTATTTATAAACAATTATTGTTTTTCATAATTATATAAATAACTCATTTTGGTGGAAATGCAGTTTAGCCCAATCATTTAGTGCGATTTCAAAAATAATCAAATATGGGAAAATCAAAGGGTTGTCACATTTGGCAAAATACTGCCAAATAATCCCTGTCTCCAAGGCTGGTTGGGCTAAACTGCATTCCAACTCTCTTTTTTTTGGACAAGTAATAATTATTAAAAAATTTAAGACTTTTATGACGCTATAATATATGTTTCTTATAATAAATAAGTTACGCATTACTTTCTAATGTTAAGAAGAATGCTGTGAAAAAAGAATTCGTAAAAAAAAAAAAAAAAAACTACCTATCTCATCAGAATTCCTCGTTTGGAGGATACACTTTCACTATTGAATACAGAAATATAGAAGAAAGTTGATGGATATAGCATTTCTTGTGCATTTTACTCTCAACGGCGTCAATCATACTTAGCTTAATTTCAGCAAACCAACAGACCTTCTAATCCGATGAGCATTTTCACTTCTCCTTCGGCATCCTCAAATATACTCATCTTTCGATTCATTTTTTTTTACCAAAAGCAAAACTTTCTTACAGACCAAACATTCAACCTTTCTCGCAATTAAATTTTTATCCATATACCACTGTATAACATTCATTTTACCTTTTCTTCCCAAATCATAAAAATAAACCCCGAAAATTACATTTTTTCGACAAGCTTCAATATTTAAATTCCCTTCAACAAAGAAACAAAGAGAAATTATTTTTTTCCCAAAGAAACGGAGAAAAAGAAATATTGCATATTATTCAAAAAAATATCGTCTATTTATTAATAATCGTGTGCAGTTTTTAACAAATAACAATCAAGAATAGAGACATGTAACATATACAAATTTCTTTTCAAATTATATGCATCAGGGTTACCTGAAACTAAATCGCCCTCATTATCGCTCTCTAAAGTCGCCCTTACGTTGACACTAACGATAGAGGGCAACAGATGTGAAAAAGAAAAAAAAAAAGAATTATTGTCAGAATCTGAAGAGAAATATTTAAAAAGAACTATATTAGTGAGTTTAAAACATACGCGAAGTAGGATATTTAATAATTGTTAATGCTTGTTGAGTTGTGACATCTTAAAGTTGTCACAACTCAGAAAAGAAATTAATGTAAATCGATTGCCTCTATTTGAGTCTGTGTGGCGACCTTGTTTTGTTGATATATTGACTTAGAATATATTGTAGTTCAATATTTATTCTTATTTTTATGTATTTTGATATTAAACTTAAAAGATCATTTATTTTTAGCATTTAATTCTTAAGTTTCTGGTAGTGTTAGGCTTAAGCTTTATTGTTCAGTTTAGGAGATTTTCTGATCCGTTCATTTGGCGAGAAAATGACGGATTTGAACACTGTTTGTGAGTTTTTTTTCTCAGATTACAAGATTGAGTCAATCTAAGAAGAGGAGCCGATGGATTGGGAGGATGTCCCTACTCTCCCTGAGGTAAATCCACCTTTTATACCTACCATCCTCCACGTAAGATGATGAATCTCCTCTCCAAGGTAACTAAGTGAACCTCCTGTTTCAGCCAACCGATTCTCGAACATAAGGGCTCTTGTTCCAAAGGTAAGGATACCGCAGGCTCCCAAGGTGACTGTGATGTCTCTAGTTTTCTCTATTGTTTCTCCCATCACTTATTTTGTTTCTTCTTTCTTCTTTTAATGTACTATGATTATATTTATGTTTTTATCAATCCTTAGTTTTGGCAATATTTTTTCTGCGACAGCGAAACTCTAGCGACGAAACTTGTCATGTACTCATATTTAGAATTAGCATTTTATGGATGAAAATTGGTAAAATTTCTTTGCGATATATTACTCATATCATTATTTCAAAAATTATTTAAACATTTATAAAAATATTTTATCAAATAAATTTTATTAGGTAAGAATTTTTTGAAAAAATTACAAATGAATGCAATTAAATACAAATGAATGCTTTTATTAAAACCAATATGCGTATGAGCTATTTACATACATTGGTTTTAATAAAAGTTCAATGACCTTATAATGAATAATTTTAGGAAGGAAAATGCTTCATATAATATTTTTAGCATTTTATTTACGCTGGCTATAGTTGCCCAAATTGGTAGAATTTCACTCACTTCTTTGCGTCGGTATATCAACGATATTCTTTGCGTTTCTCAATCAACGCTTTTCGATTAAAATTCTGGGTACTTTCCATTTTTTCTGCTTAAATCTCACTAAAATCACACATTGTATGCTCATATTCTGTTTGGCGTCGGTTGTATCATTTTTTTTTTTACTTTATCGCTTGTGCCGGCGAAATGGAAATAAACCAAATTTTCATTTCGTTTCCATTTAATTGCTAATTAAATTTCATATTATTGTACATAATGTGCGAAATACATTCACTATGTTTGTGTGTAATATTCAAAAGTGCCCAGGAATTAATATTAGACTTTTCTTTCAATAAATTTGTAAAATGAAAACTAAATTAAATACTTCAATCATATAAGAATATATTATAACTGTTCCAGAAAATTACGATTTCACTAAGGTCGTCACCAAAGTCGAGAAGATTACCTTACGATACAATACCTTAGAGAAATTTTTTTAGTTGTTTGTATATTCTTTGTCTAGCACAGCAAGAACACGGAAGTACCCTAAATTAATATTGTAGTTGGTGCAGGATTAGCACAATTTTAGATCAGAAGTGTTTTATGAGAAATTTTAAGCATGACGCAAATAGAACACATTAATTTTACGATAAAATATACGAGCTTGGCATCTCAGCTTGGAGAAAGAATAGTTTAACCTAACAACTTGGTAAGATTTTGTAAATTACCAACTTAGCAACTTTCTATGGAGATGCGCAAACACAAAATCAGCTGAGCAGGATAAATTTTAGGGTATCCTTTTACAAAGATTATACTAAACTCAGAAATAACGACATTAGGTGATTTGTCCGCAAAGAATCTTCCATCACTATAGTCGAAGTATTTCAGTAATTTTTTTCAAAGTGAAATTCGTAAGAAAAAACCCATCGCCAAAATAAGTATCAATTTGGTTTGTAAATCCTCTGTTTTGATTTCTCTTATATGTAATAAATATTTTCAATTACCATTATAAATGTTAAATACTCTAAGTTGGTTACTTTCATTAGGATTGATTGAAAATTATGATTTTACCATGTACAAAATGAATATTAATTATATAATTTATGAGTTTAAGAGAAAAAAAGAACAATGGAGATACAGTCCGTTTTTTATGTTTTGTGTAGTGAGAATTATATAGATACCTTAAATACTGAAATGTTCCGTTTCTAATTTTTTCATTAACTCTTACATAAATATTCCGATTTTTATTTTCTGTTATGAGCTCAGTTTTTATTTTCATAATATAAAAATATTTAATACATTTCCATTTCGCCGGCACAGGCGATAAAATCGTCAAAAATTATACAATCGACGCCAAACGGAATATCTTCTTTTTGTGTATATTGTGTGTTTTCGCCAATAAAGTCTATTTGGTGAGATTTGCGCCGTCAGAATGGAAAAGTACTAGTTATTTTTTTCTTGAAAAATATTTATTTATTTTATAATTACTGTTCTTTTGTGAAATTAGTATTACGACGGACCAGTCCTTTTTGTAAAATTTTTTTTTAAAACTTCACAATAAAAATTAATAGTTCAATCATAAGTACAGTTATTGTGGGTGTCAGTGCGACAGTAGTTACCCACGTCCGTTATTGCTGAAAATCGTTCAGCTTCTACCTAGTTTTAACAGAGGACCGGTAGGAGGCAAGCACATGCGTCAACAATTACTTTGTTTTAGAAAAGATTTACTAAACATTTTTTAAAATATTTTCGTCCTGTTAAATATTACTTATTATATTTCGAAAATATTTTATTTTTCTTAGGATTATAATACAATATTTTCAATGTTTTCTCTCTGATATTTTTTTTAAAGAAAGCTATAATTAAAAGTAATTTGTCTTCATAATTTTTAATTTTATATTAATGATTAGACATGCTTTTTAAAAATATCTTATAATTTACAAGTTTTGAAATGTTTCTTTTAAATTAATGTAACATTGTTTTATATAAGATAATTCACAAGCTTTCTCGTCATTCATTTTTATGAAATGTTTTTCGTAAAATAACTTTTCTTTTTCACAGATTACTCTATGGATGATAATTGGTGTTTCTTAACACTCCCGGGGTTGCCCTGTGGGCAGCCCTCGAGGGACCGAAGTAGCCGACCTCCAAGTGGTATTCCTCGGGCAATGCTGTGCTTCTAAATGATGACAGCGGCTGACGTACTACGAAATTAAGAATGTGTATTGTTTGATACATAACGATAAGCTCTCTCGCCCCCCCGCCAGTGAGTAGAGATGCAACGTTGCCTTCAAATCTACCCACTGGGGATTTTTGGGTTGGTGAACAATAACAAGTAGCCGTCCGCATGCTATTTTTTCCCCTTCAAGTTTTTGTTTCATAGTTCATTAACGATATACCAACCACAGCTCGAAGCTACGAAAAGAAAAAAAAATATTATTAACGTTCAATCATGAAAACCTAATAAGGATAACAACCTTAATAAGCCTTTGGGTAAAAATTATTTATCCGGTGAAGATTAGCAATTCTCAAGACTTTCGCATTCAAGAATTTTTTTTTAAATAAGAACTTTTCAATATTTTTTTGTGAATAAGATTAATTAATTCAAAATTATATTTATACTTTCAACAGTAAGTCTAATATATTTTTATACATAAATGTAATACAAACAAGCAAACATTGTCAGAAACATATATTTATTTCTGGGGCAAGTTTCACTTCTCAGGTTTAGGTACCTGATGCTCTATAATGTTCCAGATTTACAATTTTAACATTGTTTTTAAAATTAGAAAACTTAACATTGCTTTCAGGTTAGAAAATCAATTTTAAAATTTATACATCTACATTACTCCTATATATATATTGACCGTATTCGCCTAGTGGTCAGGATCGCGAACTCGCCCCCGGCCTAATTTAGATTGAATCGTGTGTTCCAGTCCTTATGAAACTTTCGACTCTATGTGTAGAGGAACTAATGCACATTAAATCTAACATGATCTTCAGTTCTTACCATCTGCGCTTCATGGAATTTTAAATACAGAGGTGCCAGCGTAAGTGTCGTCATCGTTTGATCGAGACTCAAAATTACAAGGCCTATTGCCTAAAATCATTGGGTTGCTTTCAAAAGCGACGTTAACAAGAAATCACCCAAACAATTAATCCAGAGAGCAAAATAACAATATTTGAATGTTTCTCGCATTGTGCTTTCAGACAAACATTCCTCAAAACCTACTGTACCCACAATTCTGATATTTCCCACATTATGAAACAAAAATGGCGCCCAATGTAATGAGAGAGAGAAATTAATTGTTTTTTACAGGCACTCTCAAATTTCGGATAACATAATATAATTGTACAAAAATTATCGAATTTGAGGATAATAAAATCTTAAATTTTCTTAAATTATTTTTTATAATTGTGTTACGTGTATAGAAAGCGATGCTTATAAGTACTTGTAAAGAATATAAATATACAAATGCACAAGTCTTACGCAAAATTGCTTAAATTTGAGTACATAATTTTACAAATATAAATATTGCTATTTATTATTAATTGATCATAGATAACTACTTATTCTTCTAAATCAGACTTTGTTTAATAAACAAATACATAAAAACGCAGAAACCACAATTTTAAAATATGACTTCCCAAAGTTTTTAATTTAAAAAGTAATAATTATTTATTATTGTATGCGACACGGAGACATAATTTTAACACAAGAACGGATTACCGTCCATTGCGCTATGAGTAAAAAGAATCATCTGTCCTACAAATTCACGGGAGTTAAAAAGGTTTATTGGGTATCTAAAACTTTACGAATTTCCAATCCCCGATCTGGCTGGAAAAAATATTGTGCACTGAACATTGGAATCAGTACGTGCCCAGGAGTAGTTATAGTTCATGGAGGAAAGTTAGAAAATTACTTTAAAAATTTAAAACAAGCAAAACATTCTTAAGTTTTGAGAATTTAGGAACCAAAAATAAAGCTTATTTCATTAAAAAATAGTTATTGTCTCTCAGTGCTCTGTTGTTAAACTCTGGGCTACGACACTGACTTGTTCTTTTCAGAAAAGAAAAGCAAAGTTTGTTCCACTTTAAAAACCAGTTTAGTGGAAAATAATTGGAACTATTCCAGAATGATAAAACAATATTTTAAATGGAGGTAGATATTGTGTATAGGAGGGAGATAAGGATCATGTTTGGTTGTCCAATCTATTAAGGGAGGGTAATACTTGAGCTTAGAGGTAAGTTCCGAATAGGGTAGATTGTTCATCTCTCAAATAGGCCGGAAGAACATTTTCTAGATAGCCGATAGGAAAAAAATTCCTTCCGATCGGGGGGGGGGGTGCTATTCTATAAAATTTGGAGAAAGGGTGAAAGAAATTTAAGCAGAATTTAATAAAGTAAAATTTCTCTCTCAGTGTGTGTGGGACTATATAAAAGGGAGTTATTTCTAAGCTGACAGAATTTTTAATGCTTTTTAGAGCTCTATTCGTTGAACTATCAGTTTCTTAAAGAATTTAACATACAATTGTTTAATGAAGTGTCTGAAGGTAAGATCTTTTATGGATTTTCTGTTTTCGAAATTTCTCATGTATCAGATTTATGTTGTATTAGCTGAGTGGAATCAGATAAAAATAAACGAAATTCAGGACTGGTAGGATTATCATAGTGCAGATAAGCAATTTATTGGGTCTATTTATAGTAGATTTACTCTAAATAAAGGGTTTTAAAGATCACAAGCAACAGTTTTGCTTTGCTTTGCAATTAATGTGATATGGTGTTTAAAAGCAAGATTCTTATCTCGCATCACGCGACGATACTAAATATTTCAGAACCATGATAGCTTTTTATCATCAAGATAAACATCTGGTTCCGTTTTTCTGTGAGTTTTGGAGAAGAAAACAACTTCTGGTTTGAAAACATTTAAGGTTCTTTTGCAGTTCGAGTACTAGGCTTTTAGTTTTGTAGGTGTCTGTTCAGTGCGGGGCCCATAGCCTTTGGGTGGATGCTTTTTGCAAGTATCACTGTCCCGTCAGCGTTGATACAGAGAAATGAGTTGCGGTATATTGGGATGTCGTTCATGAAGATTTTAAATAAAAAGAGTACAAGACTGCTTCAATTAATCTTGGTTTAAAAAGGACTCCAAACTTCAGAAAGGAATTCAAAGTAATGCAGGGAAAGAGCTTTATCAGTGTATCTTTATTTATGGGTGGAGTCAGAAGGAATGAATGGCATAAACAGTATCATATTCAGACTAATTTTAACTTTGGATTTTAAGGTTTGTACTTAAAATTAAATATTTTTTTTTCACTGTAATATGAAATTATACTCCCATTTAACATTTTTAAGCCAACGATGCGCTGTCGTGTCAGAATTCTGGAACTATATATGCTAGCAATGCCCTGGGATATAGGTCGACTATCATAAGTGACATGCATTATTTAAGTGTAATTTCTGAAGAAGTTCGCCAGTACGTCGGTAACATATTCATGGAAATAAATGTTTAAAAATTATTTCTAAATATTTATTTTCAGATATAAACTCTGTATAAATTTTCCTTAATTATATTATGGTTTCAATAGCGTGTAATTTAATGTTTCAAAATAAAATACAAGATAAAATAATGAGTAAGTTTAATAGATAATTCTGTTAAAATCAATAACTTTGAATATTGAATCAAAACTATATTGAATGTCGGCACGTGAGTACAATTTCCATAAGAAAAATAGGATAAATATCAATTACTTTTAAAATAACAGAGCATTTATAAATATACGTATGTATTTTTTAAGAAAAGTGGAAAGAGATAAATGATTCATACAACACTTTTGATAAGATTTATATGAGCATATTTAGAAATTTTTTAAGATTTACAATGTATCTGTGTAATACTTAAAAGCAAATATCATTAAAAAAATACAACATGCTGTACAAATTGTTTTTCATGAGCACATTACTTTAAAAATAATATCTAAATCATCAAATGATTAAAAAAAATACAATTTCATTGATATTTCAACAATTAAGAATATTTTCTCTCATTTACTTTTCCGAAGTGTTCTTTCATTTTGATTTCTGACGTTATTTTGAATATATCAAAAATGCAGCAGAGGTTACTTCGAAATCAAATATGCCTACAACATGCATAAATTCCTTTGATCTGTCCTATCACTTTCAGAATATAAGTTTGATTATATTAATATTAATTCATGAATAAGTGGATACATTTATACATAAAGAAAGCACATTCTGAAAGTGTAAATAGTGCACAAAAGCGAAATAAGAGGAAATTTAAAAGCGTTTATTTATGCATCCGTATCAAAATCATGCACATTAAAGATCAAGGAATTTGTAGAAGGAAGGTACGGATATGGTCTGATTGAATTTTTTTAAATTATAATGCTTAAATTAGGCTGCATTGCAACAACGCCTCTTAGAATTTAGACCTCAAAAATTTTGAGGACATTGTGGAGAGAGAGAGAGAGTTTCTGGTGTAATTTATTTCTTAATTGAAAAGTAATCTAATCATCGTAGTCGTTTTCGTGATCGTGTATTTTAAATTTGGCGTGCTCTGTAATTTATTCTTAAACTCGCATGTCGATAAGTTTTACAAAGACTCCCAGAAACCGAACGCACTCGCTTGTCACTGGCTGCACTTCTCTGAGATTAACGTTCTTTGACTTGCAATACTTGATAATTTGGAAGTTAATAAAGAAATTGAAGTAGTAACAGAATAATTGAAACATGGAGTGAACACTTTTTGCCTCATCATCCTGTAATTAAAATCAACCGAGATAACCTAAGCTCGACCAGTTTTTCAAGTGTTTGGTCATGCTAGAGATTAACTATCTTTTAATAATTTTCTGACTGGAAGTCCAAAACTAGTAAAAACTATCTGTCGTATTTTAAATAGTTTTCAGATCGCATTGATGCCCCTTCAGACACCGCAAAAACATTTTCCCAAATTAATAATTAAATTAGAAATGTCGCGATGTCTTAAAGTTCTTGTTAATTTTCACTGACAAGGATTTTAAGGTTTTTGTTGTTTGACACTGACAAGGATTTTAAGATTTCCGGAAACTACCCAGGAATTTTAGGTTAACATCTAGTCCTCTGTTAGCTGAAATGCTCACTTATCTGTTGAAAATACTACACCAAAAAAGCTTTTAAAGTACTCAAATTTTAAAAGAATCATTTTTATAAATAATTCATAAGCCCGCTTAAGTTATATTGAAGAAACAGAAAAAATCATTCCTTAATTGATGATAATTTTGGCCTCTGCCTTTTTAAATTTAAGATGTTGGCGATCGAATGTACTTATACTGCAATTATCGACGAGGTCGAAAAGAAATTTAAAGCTATACAAGTATCACGATTAATGCAGAACTTATAAAAGGACAGTTTAAAATACACAAGATCAATGAAACTTTTAAGATAAGGACCCCATATAGCAAACGAATACCTTAAACGGTAAATCGGATCTTTCTTAGCTTCACTGTATTATTAGCATTAATTCCAAAGTTGATTTTATAGGAAACAAGGATTCTGAAACTAAGAAAAATAAAGAATTCCTCTTACCTTTAAATAAGCAATTGCGTACATGGTTGAAGCAGGTACTCTTACTCCCGAAAAAATACATATACACCTAGGATTGATTATAAATTACGAAAACGAAGATCTGATAACGTTGCATATTTTCTCAACTGTAAGAAATATGCTTAAGCCATTTGTATCTCCTTGAGAGTGTAAAATGCTTAACTACGAGTCGAGCGGCTCTAACCAAAGAAATGACAATAACCATCTAAAGCTCATCTCATGCGTGTTTTTGTAAGACTTTCTAATACATTCGCATCTAATTTGAAACTGCAAAGTAGTTCCACAGTATTTTGTAGTAATTTAACAGTGGGTGTGGGTTGTTCCTGAAGAGACCACACTTAGGGAACATTTGTCCAAAACAGAGTCAAGGAAAGTAGAGATATTACAAATATTTCTTCCAGGAGTCATTTTCCATGAAATTTTATTCTCTGCGGGATTTACATTCAGAGAATGTTATTATGAACCAGTACAGAAATGGAAATAGTGAAAGGTCCATCATGGCTTTATTTAACCGAACCACGAATGTCCAGAAGAAGAGGAGCAATTTTCAGAGAAGTCTAGGATCCAGAGAAAAGAAGAAAAAAAAATTAAAACTTCATATGATAATAGTAAGAACAATGGTCAGGAATGTTAAATTTTTTTTACAATTTGAAGAATACCGAAGAAACCTTGTTACACTAGATCTTGGCAAAGGAATTTGAAAATACAGAAAAACAACTTTACCAGCTAATTAAAAAAGAATCTGTAGCAGATATAAAAAAAAAAACTCAAACATTCTTGAATTACGGTGAATTGAGGTTGAA
>BMAW01111965.1:0-16125 GCA_019974015.1 Nephila pilipes
ATCCGTTAATCCTTTCTTATCCATAAAGTATGTCATTTTTGGCGACTTTATCGCCAAACATGACATGACCGACGCCAAACGGAATATATTTTTTTATATGTATTCTGTGCATTGCTATCAATTAAGTTTACTTGGCGGGATTTGCGCGCGCGAAATGGAAATAATTTAATATTGAGCGCTGATGGTGGATTTATCACCAAATATCTTCCACCGCCAAGTCGAAGCATTTCAATGACCTTGCATTGTGAATTTTAAATAGCTATACTATGGTAACCCCAGCTG
The DNA here is from genome assembly GCA_019974015.1 of Nephila pilipes. Classification (NCBI taxonomy): domain Eukaryota; kingdom Metazoa; phylum Arthropoda; class Arachnida; order Araneae; family Nephilidae; genus Nephila; species Nephila pilipes. The sequence continues at coordinate 283 of BMAW01111965.1, forward strand.
ATTTCTGTCCGTTTTGCTGAGCAAAAGATAATTTGTTATTGTTGTGGAACCTAGACGTAAGTTTCAAATTTATGAGAAAAGTATTTTATTTTCAATAATGATTGATAATTGACATTTGTAAATCTAAACGCTATCTTACTAAGTTATTGAAGTTGGCTTTTAACAAATGAATAATAAAGGTATGTTATTCATGTCATTGATAAAAAAAATAAGTAGCTGTCAAAATATTTATTTTGATGTATGCATTAACTGTAACCTAATGTAAATATTACGCAAAAGTTTGTTTCTGTATTTTGACTATTTTTAGTTTTTTGTTTCTAGGAAATAAATGTTTTTGGTTTTTTTTAAAATGGCTGGATATTTTATCGTTTTCAGAATACAGAATTATTTTTAATGCTATGATTTTTTAAGAGCTATTCTGTCTTATTCAATTGCAGTTCCAGATATGCTGCTAGCGCAATAGAGTTACCCCTTTGCAAAAAGAATAACGTAATACGGGTGACTTTTTGCTAAAACATTTTTCTATACTTTATTTTTTTGTTAGTATTTTTTGTTGAATTTTTAAATAATTTGATATTTAAAAAATAATTTTGGTTATATTTTTTAACTATAGAAGTATTTCATTGTAGGTTAATACAAATTGATTTTTCATATTTACTTTTCAGTTATAATTTTTAATAATGGATGTTGAATATATTTGGATAGATGGAATACCTACTCCTTTCAAAGCTTTTAAAATTCTTGGCAACGGAGCATGTTTATTTTCATCTCTATCTTTGCTGGTGTTTGGTGACATATCGATGGCGTATAAAATGAGAAATATTGTTTCTCACGTGTTTAACAACTGGGATCGGTTTAAATGCTGCATTCAAATGCTATCTGGTGCCCCTTATAATACTAACGATTTATATTTTACCGAAATGTGTAAACCATACACGTATGGATCTATTTGCAAAAATTATGGCGGTGGCAGAGCTATTTTCCTATCAGTTCGAAGTGTATCAAAATGGCTGCCTTATAGCTTCTGTTCCGGTGAAACAATTTAGGGGGGAAAAGATTACGTTTTACGGGAAACTGTAATAGTGGTCATTTTGATGTTTATATTTAAATAGTTGGATTAACAAATAGAAGTAAAGTTAATCCTGGTTATGATAATGTGAAACAAAATGAAGAAAATAAGTCATCTTTAGTGTTTCAACCTCAAGAAAATTTGTCTGTGTTAGTAAGACTCAATCAATATCTAACATTGATTTTTCAAGTTCAAGTGAATCAATTATAATAGATGTAATATCTCTTCAACTAAATAAAGGTAAAAAAGAAGAAAAAGATTCACAAATTCAATTAGATATAAACAAGTAAGACAAGCTGCTGCAAAATATATTCAAAGTCCTCCTGAAGAATATAGAGAAGCTGCTTCAAAATATACTAAAAGCCATCCTGAAGTACTTAGAACAGCTGTAAGAAAGTACTTTTCTAATAACCCCCATGTGTATCAGGCAGCTGTAATTAAATATAATGAAAAAAGATCAAAAGTTAAATTAGCGCCATGGACTTCCAAAAATGTGTCTGGTTTTAAATATGAAATATATATTGACTATTCAAATGATAAAATTGTCAGTATCAGAAAACGTTTGCCCTGTTCGAGGTTCCGTGCTTTAAAATGGATAGAAGAACCTCCAGGAATGTGCTGCAGTGGTGGTCAAGTCCAGCTTCCTGCTATTAGATCCTACCCTGAACCTTTGCATGATCTTCTTAGCCGTAAGGATCATCTTTCAGAACATTTTCTTTCTACAATTCGTAAGTATAATGGATTTTTTCAGATGACGTCATTCGGAGCAAAAGAATTGAAGGAGGGAAATTTTATGCCAACATTTAAAGTCCACGGGTAGGTATACCACAGGATAGGTAGCCTATTGGCTGAGCCTCCTCAACAGCCTTCTTTTCTTCAGCTTTACTTTCTATGTGATGATGAACGTGAAAAACACATTCATTGTGGTATTTTCCCAGGTGTTAAGCCAGAATTAGCCAATTACAAAAGGGGCTACATGAACATAACAGGTATATTCACGATTTCAAAGCTGCAGTTGATTCAGTTCCTAAAGACCAAAAGGAGTTCAAGGTTATAATTAATGCCGATAAAAAACCATCTGGAGAACACAAAGGTCGTATCAATGCTCTAATTTTCTTGATATTTTATGTATAGGTTCCAAAATATAATATTATCGTCTGCCGAGCGAAGCGGGCGGGTATCAGCTAGTATATATATATATACATGGTGCGACAAAAATCCCAGACAAAAAATTTTTAATATAACTTGTAACACCGTAATTTAGCACTTCCTTTCATGTTCTGTTAAACGGTTGCCAGATGGCGCCTCGTGTTTTTTTTTTTTTTTTTTTTTTTGGTTAGGAAGCGCAAGAACTTCAAGCACAAGCACGATCGAAGGCGAGAGACTTCTTAGCAGAATAATGGAGTGATGTTCGTGAATCTGTGTTCTATGCATGGTTTGCATCCTGTCTTGTGTTGGAGAACGTGTCAAGTATTAAATAATATTTGTTCATTATTTTGCCTTGAAATAATAACAGCATTGGAGAGATACAAACTTTTTTAAAATTAAATATATTAACCTTTAAACATCTCCCTGTACATATGCTGTACCAAAATAGTTTTTGTCGCTCGCTTCGGTTGCGGTACAACGTCTCTAACAAGCCATCTAGAGACAGTGCTTTGCCCCATTTCTTTTCTGCAGACCCTTTTACAGCTTTCCCTGGCTCTTTTTACAATTTTGTTCTATTGTCCGTAATTGGGTAAGGATATTTATCACCAAAGTTATTCAGTTGTGTCCGAATTCCTTATCATTAGAGACCTTTAGGAACAACCAAATTCGAAAAAATAATTCATTAGATGACTTTACGCTGCCTATGATCGATAGAATTTTCTTTTCTCTTGTTTTTTCTTTGAATTTTTTGAATGAATCCGAAATTTCTTGCAGAAATAGAGATTGAGAATCTGATGAAAGATTTAGATGAAGAAAATTTTGTTGATAGACACCCAAAAAAAATCTGATGGTGACTTTGCTGAATGGGAAAAAGCAAAATTAACCACTTCGATGCAAAAAATTGTGGCAGATTACCAAACGCACATGGGATATGTTGAATTAGGAGACCGCAGAGCATCCATCTACACTTTTGCTAGACGAACTAGGAAATTGACAAAAAATTATTCTTTAGCCTCATCGATATCGTTGTATTTTTGATATTTAAGTCGTGCCAACTAAGTTAAAATCTCAGTTTAAAGGAATTTAGAACGAATTTAATAACATTTCTGATTTGAAAATTAATTCATAAAAATGCAGAGCCTTTAGTAATAAAGCAATAAAGATAAATGATAGTAAATTTTCTCATTGGCCAATTGATTAAAAGAAAAAAGTAAGTACACATACTGTGCGAAAAAGAACAACTATTATCTGTAAGGCATGCAATGTGGCTCTTTGTATTAACCAGAACTGTTTCGAAGAATAACACTCAATTTATTTAAAAATCTCTTAACACATAATCCAATAAAAAAAGAGACTAGAATAAAAATGGTTAAAACTGATACATTTTTAATAAAAAGAAAAGGAAAAAATAAACAAAAAAATGGCTCTTTTAAGAGCCAAAAGTTTTAAAAATTAGAATTATCTTTACATTTTTAAAACAGACATTTCAAAAGCATAGTTACAAGAACTTTTTAACTTAAGGTATAAGTTTCATTTAAAAACAAAAAAAGTATTTAAAAAATAAAATAATACATTTTTCTTTAAGATTAAAGATTCATAGACATATTTGATATAAACAAATGTTACATATTATTTTCATTGGAATGCCTGAATTAATTAAAGGTTTTGCCATAATTTGACGCACTTATGATTTACTCAGCGGCTTTCAAACGTGTTTAATTAAGTTAAAATTATTTTTTAAATCTCACTTTTGATAATATTTAATCACAAAAGGGCCAAAGCAGCAGACTAGTGAGGTCGCAAACTCATAGCCGGGATTGAGTTGTGAGTTCAAGTCCAGTTTAATTGAAAACCGGCTGTTAAGCCTGTCTAGGTTCTAAGTCCTGATGTTTGTGTGGAGTGGAAGTTTGGTGAGGTGGATGCTATTCTCATTGCTTGACCATCGTTCAAATTTATGAAGTCCGTTACCAGTAACCTTCCTATTGTTTCAAAATGCAATGTTATTAAAATGTCAAATCAAAATATTTGTAGCACATTGATTTTTTTGTGTGCATTAAAGAGAGTTAATTTAAAAAATAAAATGTTTAGTAATAATGTTGTACACATTGTTCTTAAAGTTTTTTCTCTTTTACATATTTCGTTGAATAATTTTGAAAACATGAGGTATTATTTCTTATTGCATGGGCTCAATGTTACAGCTAAATATGTAAGTTGCAATAATGAGACCACAGATAAAGTCTGCACACTAAGCCATGCAATTACACACCTATAGGTGTATATATATATAAGCAAGCACCGAAAAAATTATTAGCAATTTATGATTGAACTATCGCATTCTCAAAGAGTTTAGTCATGAGATTACAGAAGCTATTAATTTAATATTGTCTTAACGTACTTGCTTCTAGAAAATATCTTAGTAATATGGTATAGCAATCACTTTCTTTGTAATTTGTTTTGTTTGAAAATGTTAATTTACGCAATACATGACTCTAAGTCACTCAATTAAAAATGGGAACCAATAATTCAGAAAAAAATTATTATGATATGATATGGCGCCAAATATTAGAATCTTTCTTACTCGTCAATGATTACTGACTAAAAATCAGCAACCCTTACTAATTAATAGTAATTAGAAAACTTACCATATTACGTGTGGTGAACTCGAACTTCCCAGTGGGGAAAAGAAAATGTTTCCTCAATCCTGAAAGCGCCGAATGGAAAGGATATTTTGACTTAGAATCAGGCGAGTTCTAAAGGTTAACAAAATATAACAATAATCGTAGACTTTTAATAATGATTAATTTTAATTGGTTTCAAAGTGGCAGCCTTTTGCAGCGATGCAGATGCACAAACGCTTGTTTAAATTTGTTTTCGATTTTTAATCTATCCCATTCCGGCCTAAGTGATTATTTTACATGTGTGTAAGCAACGCACTAAATGACTAAACTTTTGTGTGAGTAAGTGCATTGCTTACACAATGCTTTAAATCACTAAGCTTGCACTAAATCACTAAACTTTTGTGTGAGCAAGTGTAATTCTTACACAATGCACTTACTAAACTTGCACTAAATCACCAAACTTTTGTGGGATTTAGTGCAAGCTCAAGATTTAAAAAGGGACCATATACTGTAATCCATAGGATTCGATCTGGCGAGTAGGTTGGCCATTCTGCAGATGATAACATTTCCAAAAAATGCACCGTGCACCGTTCTTATATATTTTCTGCTTTGTGAGTTGGTGCGGAATCTTGTTGAAATGTCCAATTTACATTGCCGAAGTGCTTTATGGCCTGTAAAAGTAAAACAGCATCTAGAATGTCCTGCTGGTAAATATTTTGATTTATATTAAAGCACTTATCCACAAAAACTAGAGGTGTTTATCTAGTTACGTAAACTCCACCCCAGACGATGACGGACTTTGGATATTGGTGATGTTCCACAACTGCTGAGGTGTTTGTAGCGTGTACAGACCAGATCCTATCATTCTGGGAGTTATGAACTTGTTGGACGGTAAAGAGCTTCTTATCATTGGAAAGGAATCTCTCCCAGCGCCGACTTACGGCTCATCTCACAAGTTTCCTACATCTTTACAGCCGCACGAGTTTGTTTTCTTTAGTGAGAAGCTGAACTTTCTAGAACTCGTAAGGTTTAAAGGCAAGCTCATTTTTTACCATTCGCCACACCGATCGGTCACTTATTTCCATGTCACAAGCGATTATTCTCACGGAAACCAGTTTTCTTTAAACTCGCTTTTGATGGCCTTACAATTCTTGGAACTGTTCACCGTACAATCCCTTCCACTTCCTGGACGTCAATCATCATTTCCAAGCTCTTTGAAAAGGCATATTACATCAGACACTATTTGCCGAGGCACATTACCCTAACGAACTATTTCACACTGTCTTTTAGCTTGCTTAAACAACACTTAAAAAGCCAATCCTTTGCTTGACATTGCAAAAAATTCAAAGAAAATGCGTAAACAATGAAATATATTAAAAATATTTTATAATTAAAGTGGTAAACAAAAAGAAATGCGCACAAATTAAAAATAAATTAGTTGACTTCTATTCTATGATGATTAACTTTGTCGGAGTTTTTTTTTTTTTTTTTTTTGTCGCGTTCTGTATGTATATACACTGGTGTACAAAAATTAAGCACGAAGTTGAAAAATTACCATGCCAGTAGAACAAAGAGGCATATCCAACTGAAAGACCAATCTGAAGATTAATTAGGGGACGGTGTAAACTCGGCATTCCTAGAAAAACGATTGAACGGCGTATATCAGCTTAATCGACGTCGAGTTGCTGCCGCAGTGCGAAATGTCGAGCAAGCAATCGGTTAGACGACATCTGGATGATTCCATAGGTCGAATCATTGGAAAAGTAGAGAAGGGTCGATGGGTGATAAACGCGGCTGCTGAGTTCAGGATTTCTTACAGCATCGTATCATGACTTTGGAAAGGATTTCAAATTACAGGAATTTTGAACAATCTCTCTAATCTAGAATTCTCAAATGTAGCAACCACAAAGGGTCATTGAACACGTAATCCTCAGAAATGTCATTAGTTTATATGAGGGCTAAGAGGTCTTTATTTCCCTTTATAGGGGTCCTTCACTCCTTCTTCAACTAATTTGAAGGGAAACTTTTGCCACATTTACCACACGTACCTACAGAAATTCCTCAGTCACACATGCTACACGTACACATACATGCTATACTCACACAATTATACACGACAGAAACACGAACACGGTATTTAATGAAACCTGATGATTAACTGAAACATTTCACGAGGAAATTGAGATAATAAATCAATTCAGCAAGTCCGCTCCACTTCTATCATCTCTCCACTAAAAGATTTGGGAATTCTTAAAAAAGGTCAACCTTTATTTTTGAAATAAATTTTAAGTCGCACCAAATGTTTGTCTTGTTTTACTTCAATCAAGTAATAAATTCCTTTTTGATCGTGCTTGCTTTTGAGCTACAAATGATCTTGTGCCTTTTTAATTACTTTTCAATAACTCTGTCTCTAATAATTAATTACTCTTCGAGAGGAACATTCGGTTCAGTTGGAATGTTCTTGCATCTCTTTTCAAAAGGAATTAAAAAAAAAGAAAAATTACGAAAGAAGATAAGCCCCATAATCTTTCTCTTTATTTTACACGTATCATTGAGTCTAAATTAATGCCACCAGCGGTAAAGAAAGTCCTTAGTACTGATTATTATATCATCTTAATTGAAAGTACAATCATACATAAACAATAAGATAGTATTTGCGCATAAAATTGGAACACAGAAGAAAAGCAATATTATTAAATAAAAAGTTATAATATAATGCCAATAAATCAGGTTAATAAATTGAATTCGACAGGTTTGGACATTTTCCCCGATAATTAACATAAATAAAAGAAGCCAAAAATAAGCATATTTTAGCAACTATTAATTAAATATAATTACATTAATAAAGTCAGATTTGTCTATAGTATTTTTACGGAAATTCTTTTAAAATGAAAAAAAAAATACTTTACTTTATCTTTCCGGAAATTTAGAATAAGATGTCTTGATTTATAATCAATTCGTTATTGTTGCTCCTAATAGAAAACTTCTTCATTGTATACTATTTTAAACACTTTTTATTGAATATTTCTTCAACATTTCTGTCGGTTAAAAACTGTATCGCACACATACTCATTGAAGAAGACTCATGAAAAACTTAACTTTTTGAAAAAAAGATTAAAACTTACTTTTTTTTGAAAAAAAGGAAAGAAAAAGCACCCGTAAATACTTCGATGTCAATTATAACAGCTGTGTCGAGTGAACAATTAAATTACTGTCATGCTGAAAGGAATTTATAGTTATGGAAGTCTGTAATCTTTAAATCTCAGCCAGAGTGATTTTAAGACTTTTCGTTTTGTGAAAATTTATATAAGAAAATTTTTCAGTACAATACAAATTACAGTGGCTTAATATTGCACACAAAATTAACATTTATCAAAATTCAACTAACACAATGATGAGGCATAATTAAGAATGATAAGTAACAGTAATTATCATTTGTGAACAAAGAATAGTGTAGAAAGACCCGCAATTATTTTAGTACTAATGGTATGCGATGACAGAAATTATACATGGGCTTTTATTAAAATATTTAAATACTATTGTACTGAAAAATAGAGTAAAATTTTGAAATTTGTCATATTTGTTTGTAAAATGTCATAATAAATTTGTTGATTACTCTTACCACTAAAGCTTTCTAAGAAATATTACTGACCTTTTGGTTGTAATTTGAGAAAAAAATTTAAAGTATTGCTGTCGTTTTAAATGTTAGCATATTTTAACCCAAAATTTTTTTATTGTTCTCCAATAAATTTTATGAATCAGCAAGTTTTGGATGTTTTATCATACTTCAATTACCGGATCAAAACTAGCATAATTTTCATTAATTTTCCTGAATGAAACTGTTTTTACTCTTAGAAATGTTTTATTTATAATGTTTTTGTCTTAAAAAACAGATGAGCATTGTTATTTCAATCAAAACTTATGTGCGTATAAAATTTTGTGTTATTTATTATTTTTCGATGTTGTCATCTTTCATATTTCATTCCACAATACTGAAGGTACTTTGCATTTATATATTTCAGAATGATGAAATGATAACAAAATATTAGAACTTTTGGTGAAAATCTATAGACTGCAAAAGAGAACTTCGAAACATTTTTTCATGCAAAAATATTTATAAAACATCTAATTATTTTATTTATTTATTTTGAAAGTCTTCGAATTCCTACAAAACAATTTCGAAATTCAAACTTTCCATGGATGGAAAAGATTTAAGATCTTTAGATATGTGCCCGTATTTGCTCATTAAATTAAATTACACAATCAATTTCCATGAGAAGTGCATTATCAATGAGAAATTGGAAAGAAAATCTTAGGAACTAGAAACTCAGAAATCAAAGCCTAGAGAAAATATCATCAGTCAAAAATTCTTTGGGGAACGACTTATCCATAATATATATCCTATGTTCTTTTTAATATACTAAAGCAGATTATAGTCATGCTGTTCAATTCACGATCAAAACTTTATATGAAAACTATTCATATGTGCTACATAATTTAAATAATTATATGTTGAAAGTTCTACATATTATGTACTGGTAATAATTTCAGCTTACTGTGTATATCGATGGATAGTTAATCGTTTTCCAAAAGTTCATAAATTTAAGTAGCTGATTTTGAAATAAAAAAATCTATATATGAACTTATGTATCAATAATCTTATGTATCATAATTCAATCTACTTAAATATAGGAGAAGAAAACAAAGGAAAAAATGTTTTAAATATAAGATGTATGATAATTAGGTGATTACTTTTTTTATTATGATATTATTGCAAACAAGAGCATTAACGATTTCTTGCCAAATTATATATTTATTTGTTTATTAATCATCATGTTATAAATAGAATAATTGTTGATTGACTTTGTTGAAAAAATTTTGTAGTATATCACAAGAATATAGTATTATGGGTACGTATGAAGGAAATTCCTGTCAGATGATATTTTCTCTAAATGAAAACAGGATTTAGAAAAGAATAAAATTGTATATCCAATAGATGCGATCAAAGTTGTATTTATTCACTAAAATCTGTGATTCTTTCTATTTACTTAAACAGTTTGTATAATAAGGGAGAATTTTTTTTTATTAAGTTCATTCGTTTAAAATACTCAATAATATCACACATACAAATGAATACAACATCAATATTATATCTTTTATCAAAAACATAACTACGATCGTTATTGATTCAGACAAAATATGTATAATTTATGCAGTCTTTTTGCAGGAATGTAGCATGCGTTGTATGTCTCGATCATCGATAGCATCGTCAATGATAATATTATTTATATTTTGTTATGTATATGACAGTTGGATTACCGATAAATAATATGCTTTATGCGTTTAGGAACTAGGATTTTTTGTTCAATTCAAATAAAACATTAAAACAATTACAATATTCTTGCTTTCATTTATAAATACAAAGTATAAGATATATATTTCTTTTCTATGGACTGAGTATTAGTCAATGGGGATTACCGCTTCCATTTTATTCGTTTAATTTCAACTTTTTTGTATGTTAATTAAGAAATAAGTACTTATAAGTTGTTTCTTATCTATACATAAAAGGCACCGCAAAACTAGAATAAATATAATCCATAGGTTGAGATTATTTTTTTATGAAATGTAATTATTGATTTTCCTCTTTTATCTATTTAGCTTATTAGATTCCCCATTTTGTATTCTAGAATTTTAATAAATGATTTAAATTTTCAATATTCATACAAATCTTCTAAATTAGTCAATTACTAATATTTTCTCTGCAGATTTATATATTAATAAAATATTTTTAAAACTAATGTTACATTCAAATAAAATCACAAACAGATTGAGATGCCTTATAGCATGAGTTATATGAATTTAGGTCTCCAATACTTAATCTTATTTAAAATTGTACAAATGTTACGAATATTCAAAAATTCATTACATATTAGTTGAGATTTAAAGAATACGATTTTATTCTTACTAATTACAAAATACTATTAATCTTAAATTAATCCAAAGCTGAATAATCGTCTTATTTCAGTTACTTTCTTTATATTAACATTTTAGATACAAAAGCACAGTCACAAACGCTTGCTATGCTGACACTTTGTAAGACGAAAAGGGTTGTCACTTTACAGAAACAAATTGCGTGACATGCAATATCATTTGCATCAATATCTTCGATGTTGCTGATCCTTTTTCAGAAAGAAGGAACTGGAGTTTGGATGCAGTATGCACAGTATTTTCTAAGTTTAAAACCTTTTACCGTAAGGTGTTTGGATGCTCATTATTTTCCATCTATCTTTCATGATGCATGGCCGTATGGTTTATCTCCTACCCATAACAACAACAAGATACCATTGAGTAGGGCAGTTACAGGATGCTAAAATGTAGAAATCTCTTTCAATTTTGCTTTCAGCTCATCCTCCATCAGGAACTTTGTTCTAATCTGCCCAGACTTTATTTTATTCTGAAATACATTCATAATTATGTCTATTTTATTATGTTTATAACTTGGAAAACTAATATATATTAATAAATTAGGTTATGCAACTAAATGTTTTAAATAATTATCTGAAATCGCTGTAATTTTCCGTTGTCTGAAAAGGTGTATAAGTCGTTTTCTGCGAAACAGAGCTATTTATTCGGAAAATGATTATATGAATGAAATCAAGTTATGATGTCATAAGAATTTTATGCTCAAACGAATAATTCATTTTCACCAAGCACATTGGTCCTTTAGTAACTTACAGTGCTTCTATTGTATCAGAATCAGTACAGTTTTCATTGGTATACCAAATGTTGAAAGGTTTCTGGAGAGTCTGTACTGAAGCCTCAGTCCTTGACATTCTAGTATTAGCCTGTTTTTGTAGAGGATTTATCGGGAGGTTCCCCAGATGAATCTCAGTGGATTGGGATCTAGGTTAAAAAGAGTTCAAAACAGGTTCATTCCTGATGAACTTATCAACCCATTTGTTGGAAGGTTGAGTGTATCGACACCAAGATTTTGACATTGAAATCACTACTGAGAGTTTCTAGTATTTTCATGAGGTGCTGTTTGGAAATGGCAGACATCAATGTAACTAAAGCTCCCACCCATATCCTTGTGATATGCCTGCTGTGTATATGCTTTCAGAACTTCCCTCAAGGAAAACAACAAGCTCAATGGAAACAGCCTATTTCAATGTTTTGCTGTATTTATCTTTTAGTTATCACTGCATCTTAATACACTCTATGCCAACGTCATATTCATTCCTCCAAATCCAGCCTTTTTATGTTAGAGATTATCAAATGGCATTTTAGTGCTTGCAAGGCAAACTTCAATCAATTTTTCATGTAGAGATTTAAGGCTTTGCCTGTACATTGCTGGGATTCAAATGCATACATAATTTAGCCTCCAGCTAGTAGTCAGATCAAAATTAAACATTCTGCTCCAGACTAATGTTGTGTTTATCAGATATTAGAAAGTGCTTTCCAGCTTCCATTATACTTAATGCATTTAGGTATCAACAAACTATTTTGAAGGAAGTAAATTAATCGTTTTGTTTCATCTCCCGATGTACATATAATCTAAAATTTTATTGAATAAACACTGTTTATGCTGCTGTTTGTAGAAAATGCAACACCATGAAGGAATCATCAGAATCAAATGAAATTCGCAGCAAATGTCAATTATAGGATATTATGCAAATTAATAAAGTTTCAGAGCCATCGCGCGTGCGCGGCGCGCGCAGCGCCCTCTGAATTGATGCTGAAAGCGTATAAATAAAGTGCTGTAGCGGGACGTTGAAAAAAGTCTATGATTATTTGTTAGTGGCAAACGTTTAGTGAGACCTGAGTATGCCTCCACGACGGAAGAATAAGAAATTCAAGCAACTTACGGAGTTTGAACGAGGGAGGATATTCGGCCTTCGAGAAGGAGGATTTTCCTAGCGCGCAATAGCAGCTCGTATGCAGCGGAACAGTTCCACAGTGATGCGAGTTTGGAAGCAGTGGACCGACGAGCACCGAACAACTCGAAAAACAGGCACTGGACGACAGAAGGTGACGTCAGAGCGCGATGATCGACACCTGCTCCGCATGGCGGTGAATGATCGCACAGCTTCCTCCAGGCAGCTGGCAGCACGTTGGTCTACTGCTACAGGTGTACAATTGTCGACTTCGTCAATTCGTCGTCGTCTGCTGCGCCGTGGATTGCGTGCAAGGGTGCCTTTATACAGGATTCCCCTCACGGCGAATCATCGACGGCTGCGTCGGCAGTGGGCTCTTGAGCACAGAGACAGGCGAGCTGATTGGCACCAAGTTGTCTTTTCAGATGAATCACGCTTCAATTTGTGGACCCATGATGGCCGTGTTCGTGTTAGACGTTATGCCGGTCAACGCTGCCTTCCTGAGTGTATTATTGAACGACATAGTGGTCGAACACCCGGAGTTATGGTCTGGGGTGCGATTTCGTATCATGGACGATCCAATTTGATACGAATTGAGGGTAATCTCAATAGCAACAGGTACGTCCGTGAAGTGCTACAGCCCGAAGTCGTTCCTTTCCTTCAAGGCATCCCTGGAGCTATCTTTCAGCAGGATAATGCACGCCCACATGTTGCGCGGACTGTTCGAGACTTCTGTTCAGCACAACGCATGCAACTTCTTCCTTGGCCTGCTTATTCACCGGATATGTCGCCTATTGAGCACGTGTGGGATATGGTTGGTCGGCGTCTCGCTCGTGATCCGCGTCCTGCAGTTTCCAAAGACGAACTTTGGTTGCGCATACAAGCGATATGGAATTCTCTTCCTCAAGCAGATATTCAACATCTGTTTGACTCCATGCCACGTCGTATAGCAGCACTTATTGCAGCGCATGGTGGCTGCACCAAATACTGATTTCGGACGCTTAATTTGTTTCTTTTGTTTTGAAAATTTCATCATTTATTTGTATCAGTACAAGTCGTTTCTGCATTAAATTTCATTTGATTCTGATGATTCTTTCATGGTGTTGCATTTTCTACAAACAGCAGTATATATTTCTTTGACAGAAAGAAAGTTTTAAGATGTACTATGAAAAGAGTTGTTTAGTAAAATCTGTAAGCAAACTAATTAAATTTTCATTTCACACTAGAATGCAGTTTAGAGCATCAAGGAAATATTTAGATTTATAAGAAACACATGGATTCAGAAATCTTGTATTGTAACGACCCATAATAGTATCTGCAGAAGACCGGTTTTCGATAGTTCGTTTTTCCTTAATGTTCCTTCTCTTCAAAATATTATATACTCTGACAAGTTTTGCAACCTGGAACCGTTTCGGTCAACCCATTTCTCAACAGAAAATTAAAAACTCCAAAGCTTCTCAAAATTTAATATTGGTCTTCAAAAAGGCCTCTTATCATTGCTAGTTGAATAGTAATGAGAAATGCAAAATGAACGCAGAATGTATACAAATAAAAATGATTTTAGTATTGAAAGGGGAAGTTAATAATTATTACACTATAGAAATCGATTTATTCAATAATAATTTTAATTAATTAATTTTAAGAGTGAAAAATTACTTGGAAACGAAACAGAAACCAACCACGCTTCCTAAGTTATCAAATGCTGGTCAGCTGACAACAACCAGCAAGCTTCAAATATTTAAAATTCTAAATGGATACCAGCTCAGAAATTTTAGCCCAAGCATTCCATACATTTAGATCACTGAGAATTACAAAGAAAATTTGTATTAATAAAATCAATATTTTTGTCATTTTTGGGGTACTGTGTAGTCTTAATAATATGAACTGATAATCATATATATCAACACACACGTTAGATCTTTCCATGTAAATATAAGCAAAGCAAATATTAAACACAGTTTGAAAAACTGAAGAACATATATTTTGATTCAAATATGTTTCAAGCATTTTAAAAATTTTTATTTTCGAGTTTTAATAATATTGACTTAAGTGCCAAACAGGTTTTTTATTATTATTTTAATTCAAAAATAAATTTCATGCACTGTTATACAAAATTTAATTTTTCTAATGATGTCTTATTAAAATCACTAAACATAAATAAAATGAATGATTTTTCATTGACATATTTTGCATTCCCCTTTACATTTTTATAAAGTGTCTATATTTAAATAAATTTTAAAAGACAAAACAACTAATAAATATCGAATGTTTCAGGCAAAACAAAAACAACTGTACCATTTATAAATATTCAAGGAATGCATACGAATAGTTATTTTTAAAGGAATATCGTCATTCATCTTAACCTTTATTTAAATAGTTTTTTTTTTCAGTTGCAATTTTTTTTATCTGTTTTAAATCAAGCTTAGCAGTGAATGGAAACAATTATATGAATCACTACATATTTTCCTGTTTTGAAACATCATCTTAAAGTTCTTCTTAAAAATACTTCTAATTGCAGGAAACAATCTATTTTGCAATTTTGAATAAAACATAACCATATTTAGTACACCTGGAGTTATAAATTATCGCTTTAAATACGTTTTCATATATTCCTGTTATTTATTAACCGCGGTTATTCCGAATGAGAAGAATAGTTTTTTCTCGATCACCTAAAAAGGGAAATTATAGAAGGGAGTTACTTGATGAAAGTTATAGAAAAATAATGAAATAAAACTCCACTGTTAATATTTCTACTGGAAAAGAGTATAATTATATTGTATTAATCTCTACATATTTTCTGCAATCGTATTGATTAGACATAAAGTGGGATATTTCTCCACAATCAATCCATAAAATATCTTATTCTATTCTAATATTAGCAATGATGTAATCTTAAGTTTTAATATGCATCATATTGTAAAACAGTATTAAAATACGTTAAACAAGAATATTAAAGAATTATGCATATTAATGTATTTATGTTACTCAATAACATCTTAAATTAGTACCTTATTTAACTTGCATACATTGAAAAATCATAATTTCATTAAAAGTTTTCATTTGGACAGAACTATCATAGATAGTTAACTGTACATTTACTGATAAAATTTCCAGGAAATATTTTACATACATC
>BMAW01111966.1:0-28259 GCA_019974015.1 Nephila pilipes
CACACACACACACACACACACACACACACACACACACACACCAATATTGATACAATATAATTTTGATTTTCTCTCTCTCTCTCTCCAAACTATTCTTTATGAATTATTATATTCTTTTTTGTTTTATAAGAGGAAAGTTTTAAATGAGTCCCAAGTATCATTTTTTTTTTGAATAAACATATCAAACTTAAAGAAGCACTTATCACAATTAATTTTAACGGATACAAAGTGTATTTTCTTACTACAATTTGTTAAATAACTGTTAGCTAAAATGTTTTTTAGAGTATTCAAATCAACTACACTATAAATAATGCATTCGAAGGACAAACAAATAATATTAAACAGTCAGAACGCTAAGTTTAAATTAATTATATTTGAGTATCTGAATGATTTATTCGAAATGTTGCTAAACCAAATTAGAGCGGATGTATAAATATTAATCTAGGATCATACTAAACTACTACTGTACAAAGCTTGAAGACAGTTTACATAAAAAAAAACACCTTTAATTTTACTAGAACATCATATTTCAATGTCACATGCTTTAGACGGACATTATTAAGAAATATTTAAAAATATCTCTACTATCTAAAGTAAAATCCATATCGTACTTATATTAAACATTTGAATTTATATTCACGAGAAATAACAAACTGCAATCATTCTAATACAACAGCAATACGGGAGAGAAATACATATATAATTTTTTTTAAAGAATTAATTTTGAAACCGCAATGCAATATTTTACGTGGTGGTAGTCAACTTATAAATATTGATGTGTATCATAAACTATTCTCATGTTATTTAATAATCTTTGTATTATATTTTAAATTGCGAGTGAATAGTTAGATAAATATTGCTTTCTACATTTCTGCAGCAAAAGGAGTTACTGTAAACATGTTATGTATGTACATTTTTCGCGTCATTAATTTGTTTCTAATATATAAGCATGCGATACAATATAAATAGTTGTTGGCTAAAGATTCCCGTCGACCGGCCATCGTGATTTTGTGAACGTAATGTTAATCTTGTCGAATTTCTCAAATCGAAACTATTTTATCAAATTGAATGCACAAAAAAGTGCATCTGTGAGAGCAAAAATATTGAAAGTTTCTGCAGGATTACACCCCTTCCCCCGATTTTTGAAAATATTTAAAAAAATTTATTCACGACCGGAAAAACACAAACGAATAATTAAAATAGCGGTAAAAATATTTTTTTTAAAATTGGAGGCAAAATGTTAATACACAGAAATCCTCATTATTTTTTGCTCTTTCGGATGCACGTTGATCGCGGTAGTCTAGTCGTCATAGTCGTGGACGGTGGTTTTAGTTAAGTTGTGGGTTCGAGCCTTGATGCCACAAAAGAACCATCCGTGTAACCGGCGCTGATACATGTTGAAACGGTTGAGTCTCAAAGTCCTCCTGGTTTTATTTTGTGAAAGTTTGGAGAGAGAGATGTCAAGCTCAGATGTCGTCCTTGTCACTTGATCGAGGTTCCAAATTAGGAGGTCCGTCACCACTAGCCCTCGTGTTGCTTCCAGTGCGACATTAATAAAACCAATCAATCGAATACAGGTTTTTTTTTATCAGTATTCAAATACATAAAATAATATAGATTCGAGAGCGAAAGTAGAAGTTCCATAGGATTAACATTACGTTCACGGAATCAAAATGACCGGTAAACGGGAGTCTTGATTAGCAGAGGTAAAAATAAATTTCAGATGCATCTCTTATAAAATATTTTAAGTAGAGTGCCATTGATCGTTTGCTATAAATTCTGATGTCATCAAAAATGTCTAAGAATGAATGAAAGTTACAGGACTGTCTAAGAGAAAGTAAAATCAAAAGAAAAGAAATCGGAATAGTAATTTAAATTAATCGATTATTATTCTTTTTGAAAACAGAACTGAAAAATAGTTCCATATTCCGTTTGGTGTGTAGCCTAGTATTATTTGAAATTCGAAAATAAAATAACATACATTTAATAGTTTATGTATTATTAATGTCATTATTTTCTTCTTGTTTGGTTATTAAGGCTCCCATCAACCGGCCATTTTGATTTCATGGACGTAATGTTGGTTCTATAGAATTTTGACTACCATTCTCACATCTTTACGATCCATTTGAATGCAAAAAAATGCATCCGAGGAAAAGAAGAAAATAAAGAAGACTTCTGTGGAATTACATTTTCTTTCCAATATTCAAAAATACTTTTATCTCTATTTTAACTATTTGTTTGAGGGTTTTTCAAAAATTGGGGAGAAAATGTATTCATTAACCTTCATTATTTTTTGCTCTTTCAGACTCATCTTTTTGAAATTCAAATAGATAAAATAGAATAGATTTAAGGACGGTATTAGTAATTCCATAGAATAAACATTATGTTCACGGAACCAAAATGGCCAGTAGATAGGAGTCTTAATGCAATAGATGCTTTTTTTATACCTCACATTTAATTTTTTTTTGTTTTTATATTAACGCCTATATGAAGCTGAAAATTGATAAATAAATTAAGAGATATAATCACTTATTGTAAGATTTCCAAGCACAATAAAAGACAATGTAATCCAGTAAATTAATTATACAATATTAAGTTCTAATTTTTTTCTTTCAGGAAGTATTTTATAACCAAGTACTTACCGATGAAACCTCTTCGAAGATTTGTGAAAACTCACAAAGTTTTGCAGACCTCAGTCGCTAGAATCTTAACTATTCAAATAGTTTCCGCTATACACTATATACATAGTAAAGGTAAAGTAAAAATACTAATTTAAAAAAGTCACTGCATGTGTAATTACATTTAAAAAAATATCAGTGAATTCCCATGTGAATATGTGATTCGTTAAGTTAACGTTTCTTTCGAACTATAAGTAACATCAGACCATTGGAAACGAACTTTAACGGTGAAGATGACCTTTAAATTGGTACATGATTCTCCTGGTTTTCCCATTATCTCACGAAAGGATTTTGAAATGAATGCAATGTGCTGCAGGCCATATCATTTCACGAGGGTCTTGTTATCGAAGGTCAAATTCTTGAACAGAATACTTTAAATTTTTTGGTCTAAAAGGCAATTAGATTCCTAAGCCCATTTTTCATATTTTGTTTTTCCTGCAAGGAATTATTCGGTAGGAATTTATTCCTTAGAACCTCAAAATATTTCACAAGATGAAACGTAAACGTATATTTATATTCACACGAAGGCGATGCAAATTTTTTGTTTCAAGCTTCAAGGAGTGGTTAAGCACCCCTACACAAGTATTTTTCATTATGCAATACATGATTTCGATTCGCTCAAAAGTGAACAAAACACGCTTTTCAGTGAACGCGTAAAATTCTGCTCGTTGGGTTCGTTTTCATACAAGGAAAGGTGAATCTTTCATGAAGCAGGAAAAGGAAGGAGTGAATACACTGGAATGACAGAGGAATTCAAAGACGGCAACATAAAAGCAATATCTTTCCTGTGTAGAATTTTTATCTGTATGACTAGTTAAGTGAGAGGCTTTATTATAGTTCCATTGGGTCCAATGAGGACCTTGTTGCCAGGATTGTTGTTGCAGCTGACGTTGCGCAATCGACAAAAATAAAAAGAGCTTAATAATTTTTCCCAATTATCATAGAGACTGGATAAAATTGATATTTTAAATAAGGCTCAATTATAACTAAATTTTGAAGCTAATGGATTAATTAATTAAAATGGTTTAATTAACTTCTAAAAAGAATTTTAGTCTTTATGGAAATTGATTTTTTTGGCAGAATTAGATAGAAAATGATCTAAATAGCCTATGTTCCAAATTTCATTTCAACAATACGATCTTTAGTTCCAGAGATAAAAATTGTTAAGGGCCATATACTAAATTACTTCTCGCAAATGACTTATACCATTTATGACATATTTTTAAAAATACCTTTGATAAATGAATTTATATTTAAACAATATAAATTTATATATGGCTCTTTAAGATTCCGCGATTTCCGAAAATAAGTTTGACTTTGAATATTTCCTGAACTATTGTAGGTAATTGCGGCAAATTTTGAATTAAGGGTTTTTATAACGTGAGAGATCCAAATATCTAAAAACATTGGCAAGCGATAATTCTTTTATTTATAGTAACTGCATTTAATATTTCATATTTTTAATGTAACTTTTTCAATTTTCTGAGGATTTTGGAATCTGAAAAAGATATCTATCGCTTGTTGCAAAAAGCTTTGAGAAGACATTTTTTTATGTGTCAAATATTTGCCACACTCATTTGATATATGAATATATCCCTTTCTTTTAAAATCTTATTCATATAGAAGCATTCAAGCAGAATTTTACTATATTAGTAATTTTATGATGAGAATTTCGATACGTGAAAAATCTAAGCCTCCACAATGAAAAAATTCTGTTTTAAAAGTTGGACCTTTATCAATTAATTTATTAAACGATTGACATCACAATTTAGTTCCAAGTTGAGAGATCAAGAATGATACCAATGTTGCCCAACAACAATGAAAATTGCTGAATATATTAAGGATATCTCTTTTTTGATGACTGTACGAGAATTGGCAGATATTTTCACCGAGTATGTCGATCATGAAATCTACGTTAATGCAGGCTCTCAAAAAGAATCCAAGGATCGGGTACAGATTATGGTGATGACTCTCAAACGTACGGTACAAAAAAATACACCTGATAAATACCTATTATTGTTTCAAAAGAATAGGTGTCGGTCTTTTCTACATGTCTGCTTTTTAATGAGTCTTTGAAATTCGTTCACAAATTTTGATATTCTTTTCTGCGAAAAATTGTGTTCTCTAACGGTTGCAGTAAAATTTGTTCTGAAAAAATATTTTTCATATTTTGTACGTAATTTTCGTGCATTTTCATTGGACAGTTATTGTTATCCTCTTACGGCTCATTGCTGGAATCAAGACTATGCATTGATAGACGAAAATTGCATATTTAGTGTATTCTAACACCTTTAAGAGTTTTGAATCACCTTGTATATTAAAAGGAATACTAACATATGAATGAAATTTCTTTCCGACATTTCAAAATAACCTTGAAAACCGTTGTTCACTGGTAGCGATAGTCGAGTGGTCATGGTGGCGGGATCAGCAATGTTCAAGTCGAGTCCTGATTTCATTAAAGCGGAATATCGGGAGCTCCGACAAATTTAATAGGCCTGAACCTCAGAGCATTCTCGTGGTGTGGATTGTCTTTTTACGTCTCATTTAAAGACAACACGAAGTCTACTGGTGACAGATTTTGGTAGTGATGAAGACTTGGCATTCCATTCTTCTATTTTCAACACCATGCCAACTTTTTACTCCTACAGATTTTTTACGCAAATCAGCTCCTTCCAAACTATGGGTCTTTAGTCTCGAGCTCATGACTCAAATGAAACATCGTTGGCAGGTTTAGTTTAGTTTAGTTTTTATTAACGTAGCACTAGGAACAACACGAGGGCTATTGGCGACGGACCTCGTAATTTTGAACCACAGTCAAGTGACGAGGACGACACCTGAGCTAGCACCCCCTCTCCTAACATCCACACCACACCAACGGGAGGACTTTGGGCCCCGAACAGATTTAACGTGCATCAGCCCCGGCTACACGGCGGGTCTTTGACGGCCAAGGATCGAACCCGTGACTGGACGAAAACCGCCGGCCGCTAGTCCACGACCTTGACTACTAGGCTACCGCGACCCTCACATCGTTGGCAGGAGTTTGAGACTATATCATAGCCATCGTTATGCTGAAGATGAGGTAGTTTCATACAATTTCGGATGCTGTTCTCATCAGTGAGTGAAAGAGAAGTTTACTGGCACAAGAGCCAGATGTGGCCATACTGCGCCAAAAAAAGTAAATCTATGATCAAGACGTTATAACAATGAAAATGGATTGATCGACAAGAAGGGTCAAGTGAGAAAGTAGAGTTAATAGGCGCAAGAGCCAGATATGGCTATGTTGCGCCAAAAAAGATTTAACTGTGGTCTAGACGTGAAAAAAAAAGATAAATTGGTTGTCAAGGTGGGTCGAAAATGGAGAAGGATCGCTAGGATATCTCGGGAGCGCGTTCCTCAAGACAGTAAACCTCATGGGAAAGAAAAAGATCACTAGGGTATCTCGGGATCATGACGCCCGTACTTACCAGAAGGAGGTAAATCCCTGAGGTCCCCTGATATAATCCCCAGGAGCAGGGTGCCCGGCTATAGCCCCAGACGCTGGGTACCCATTTCAGTTGCCTCTTACAACATGCATGAGCTATAGTGGGACTATTCTGTCATTCCCGGTCACCACACGGGTCGTTGTTCTCTTCAACTTGATCATGGTTCAAAATTACAAAGTCCGTCGCCAATAGTTTTAGAATGATATTAACTCAGAATTTTTATTGGTTTTATATATATCTTTCAGCGGGATTCTTCCTTAATATCATTCTTTTTTTGATAAAACAATTTGAAATTTCAGTTTTTGTTTGCAAATATTTATTCGAAATTTAACATGGAGTTCTAAAATCATTCATTTTCCGCAAAATATTTGAGTTACACGTTGAATGAAGTAAAACATCACAGCATATATATAAAAGAAAATAATTACTCTTTGCTTTTCACAGAAATATTTCTACGAGATGTGAGTAGTGAAAACATTTTTATCACTTCTGAAGGAAAGGCGAAAATTTCTTGTTTTAAGCATTCTACGGTAAGTTCACAATTTTTATAATAATATATCGTTGTAATTAGGCAATGCATGTTATAATATATGAATTCAGAACATTTATTAAGACTGAAGCATTTATGCTTCAGTTTTGTCGTCTTACTAGTTTACAGATTACAACATTGCATGAAAAAAAAAAGCGATTCTTATTTATCCGCTATTGTTTAACATGCCAAATTTAATGGAAAAAAAAATAGAATTAACAACTTTGTTCTATATATGATGTATTTTATCGTAATGCATCACGAGTGGGAAATTGTGAGTTTATGCCGCAAGAGACATAATGCAATATAAGGATTATTTAAATTTTAACAAGTGAGATAAGAGTTTTAACTTGCAAAGATTATATATATATATTGTTGTAAGCATTTTAAATTATACAAAAATAGCAGTAACAAATATTTTTACTAATTGAAGAATAAACATTTGTAATCAAAAGGTTGCACGAGAGAAAAAAAAACAGAGAACATATTCGCCAAAGCACTGCTTCATAGAATTTTTCTTCTCCAAAATTCTAATTTTTTGTTCTTTCATGGCTTTTTGTGATTATTTACTTTCAATTTGATAGAGGCAAACCTAAGAAATATGCATTAGTTATCACATATAAACCAATTTTTATATAGATTCCCAGTTTACATTCAATACTTTTATAACAATTTACCAAACGTTTTATTTTATCCGAGTAATGTTTAGTTATGTTGAAAGGTATTACGAATAAAGACATATTGATATTTGTACAAAATCTCGTCGACCAAAAAAATTCACGAAATTTTGTGTCGACCATCCTCGTTTTGGCTCAATCACCTGTCGACTAGTTAAGTACTTCTCTTCGGTAAGTGTTCCAACATTGCTGATTTATTTTCAAGTATTACATATCTCTGTCCTTTAACAAACTTTTTTTTTAAAAAAAATCCCAGAACTCTATAGGTTTGAAAATACTATACAGAATTTTGATCCGTGGATAGAAAGCCGGTGAAAATTTTTTATTGTTTATCCCAAAATAACACATCAATCAATAATTCCCGAGACTAACATTGAAAACAACATTTTTTTTGCAAATTTTTTTTTTATTCATCAACATAACACCTTTTGTTAATCACCTTTTGAGATTGATACAATCGTTCAACGTTTTTCTTTTTCCCGCAAGAAATCTTTTTTGTTGCGAGTAAATAGCGATAAACAGCTTTCTGAATCATCGACTCGTTGCTGTTTTTGTTCCATCGAAAGCAATCGCGGCACCCACTTGGAAAAAACCTTTTTCACTTCACTTCAAAAAACCTTTTTCAGTAAATACACTTCCATATGATATCTGTGTCATCTCAGCAATCTCACGGAGCTTCACTTTACGATCTTTCATTATAATTTTTGTCACTTCACTCACATTTTCCGGTGTAACGGCTTGCACAGGTCTACCCGAGCGTTCCGCGTCATTTGTGTCGGTACGACCACGTTTAAACTCGGCAAACCACCGACAAATCGTTGCTTTTGATGGACAAGAGTCCGGGTAACATTTTTCAATCCATTGTTTCGCTTGCACGGTGTTTTTACCCATTAAAAAAACAATGTTTTATCAGAACCCGAAACTCGGTTTTTTCCATTTTTTAAACAAACTACAAAACGACTTTACTCCAACCTCGATAACTCAGCTCTTTCTGGTCCGATCGACTTAAAATTTTGACACGTTTCAAGCAAAGGTTCGTACTCTAGAAAGACCTGGTTACTGGTTTACTACGAGCGCCATCTCTGGGTTAGTCTCGGGAGTTATTGATTGATGTGTTATGATGTGAAAATCCGAAGAAATATTGGCATGGTTTCATTTACGTCGCACGAGAAGAAACACAGGGGCAATTGGTGACGGACTACATAAATTTTGTCACCTCGTGACGAGGATGACACCACCTTCTCCTAACTTCCACGCAACGCGAGTCTCGACAGACTTCTTAATGTGTATCATACCCAACTTCACGACGGCTCAAACCCGCGACTCGAAGAAAACTGCTGACAGAAATCCGCGACCATGACCGCAGCCACAACCAAAGAAAGAACAGTTAATGAAAATAGCTGACATAACTTTTGTTGTTAAAAAAGGTTACACAAAACCACGTGGCAAATGACAAAATAGGAAAAAAACATATTTGATTTCACACTTTTATTATTGGCGGATTTAGTTTAGTTTTTTAATAACGTCGCACCAGAAGCAACACAAGGGCTATTGGCGACGGACCTCGTAATTTTGAACCACGGTCAAGTGACCTGGCACCCCCCTCTCCTAACATCCACCCCACGCCAATGGGAGGACTTTGGGCTCCGAACAGATTTAACGTGTATCAGCCCCGGCTACACGGCGGGTCTTTGGCGGCCAAGGATCGAACCAGCGACTGAACGAAATCTGCCGGTCGCTAGTCCACGACTTTGACCACTAGTTATTATTGGCGGAATATCGCATCGTTTAGTTACACTTTCCATTTTTGCCGAAAACGATCGATGAGATTTTAAAAAGCAAGTGCCGTTTCAGTTATACATAACTAATTCATATTCTTATAGTTTGTAACTAATACTGTTAACATGATAAAGTTCCTCTTAGATGAATTAATGTGTTTCAGAATGACAAAACAAGTCAAGGATTGCATGGTCATTTCTTTTATCAAGCACTAGAAGTTATATCTGGAGAGGTATATGGTAAGAAATAAAACAGTACCTTAGTGTTTTTCAAGATTCATTCACCCCTAACTTGGATATAATTCTTAAATTTTTTTTTTCTCAGATTCTACAGCCGACTGGTTTTCTCTCGGTGTATGCTTGTATGAGATGGTTATGGGTCATACACCATTAGAAAATCACTGCTGGAGACACAACATCGAATTCCGCAGCTTGGATTCTTATGGCAAAATTGTAGGCATGTTCTTTCATAATTAAATATCTCGTTCATAGGAAAAACGTCTAAAACTGAAACAAAAACTTTTTTTTTTAAGTATTGATCTCACGCAGTACAAAGGAAAACTTGTTTAATTTGTAAAGAATTTCGATGCTGAGTAATCTTAATTTTTTTTTTTTCAGTGCTTCTAAACTGCACTTACTACATTCCTCAAGTTTTTCCAGAAGACTTGAAACAGGCTTTAGAAGGTCTTTTAAGTAAGGTGAATCCATTGGGTTTTTTTTTGAAAATTTAGTTCCATATATTTTGAAATGCAGTAAGGAGCGGCGATTCTTAAAAATTTCCCCTCATGTCATACAGGGTGTTTCGAAACTCATGGGCAAAAATTTAAGGGGAGATAGAAAACATATAATGAAGCAATTTTCACCATACAATGAACAGGCGGAGAGCAAGCGACGAACCGCTAGACGGAGCTGGAATGAGGAGCATAAAGCGCGAGTTTTCTTACACATCATCATTTCTACCGTGGATTTCAGGAGGCATGGCGACGTACAGTAATCAAGAATAGGCCATACCATAAAAAATATCTTGAAGCCTGACCGTAGTTTCATTACTCGAATGACATATTTATATGTTCGTATTTAATCAACTTATATTACGATTAAGTGTTCTAAAACACTTTCAAGAATTCAAAATTTTAGGATTTTTTTTTCTTTCTTTCTTTCTGTTGTTCTCAACTGAAAATTTCCCTCAATGGTTGAAACATTCAGATCCACAAGTATATTAAAGTATGTAATCATTGGGAAGTACATCCATAAATTGAATTTTAAGCTTATATCAATTTCTTGATTTTACTTATTTTTAAAAATTTCCTACTGAATTGTTGACAAGGCACGAGCCCTTGCGCGTTTTTGGAGATACCGTGGCCATACATTTATTTCAAAAGAAAGTAAACTTATAAGACTGTTCCAAAATTTTTCGATACGATAAAAAAAATTAAGCAAACACATATATGTGTATAGTGCCGGATTAAAAAAATATAGGCAATATGTGAGTAGAGAGGGAGGGGAATTTTTTAAAAAGTTCCTTAACTGTGTGTTTATTACGTCAATAATTCATGCTTACTTTGTCATCAATTCATACTTTTGGCTATGTTTGAAAAGAATAGCGGTGAAAATGATTTTTAAGAATGGCAAGTGAAAATTGAGGTTTATGACACAAGAGCCAAATTTCGTTACAATGCACCAAACCATGTGTGATTGAGATCTAGATGTCAGAAAGGTAAAAATTGGTTGACAAAGGTCAAAAATAGAGAAGGATCGCTAGGGCATTTTGGAGGGCGCATCACATATGCTTACCAAAAACAGTAAGCGCAATGGGGAAAATCATTAAAGTACCTCGGATCATGTCTGTTCTCACCTCACGAAGGTCAGCCCTTGAGGAGTTAAAAAGAGTGGATAAATTGAATTTATCACACACACATACTCATCAAAGTGCTTTTTCTGAATGGTAAATATATAATTGCTAATTTAAAATCTTTTATTTGCATACATTTCAAAGAATATGAATTTTTGGTTTTATCTACATTTTCACAAAATTTTCTTGTCTGTTTTTCGAATAGTTTTTTTAGAATTAATTTTGCACTACTTTTGCGTTTCCCTATTCTGTTAATCCAACAAATTTTTTACTTAGGAAATACCCATTTTACAGATTATTCGACTATATGAGTTTTCAGAGCCTATAAAAATTGATCTCTCAACGAACTTGAACAAATTGATTGTTCCCAACATTTCCATATTCACGTCGTCTATCGCAGCTGTGACCAAGAATCCGAGCACATGACGGCAATACATACTTAGTCTAGAACAACTGGTTGAATATACCCCTAAAGCAAAACCGCCTTAGTGAGTAAGACATTTTACTCATAAATCACTAAAGATATAAAGGATTATGTCAAATAGACCCACCATCTCAACTAGATAGCCGATGGCGACAAAGGAAACGTTCCAAATGATACTTGACACAAAAGCGAATGTGTATCACTCGCAGGAATGATTGGTGGGGAAAAAAAACTCCCCCCCCCTAAGAAGAGTGTATGCCGTGGTTCTGTCTCTAGGAGAAAAATGCAGCAATAAGAAAAAAAAGAACATTTAAATTTAATATACATGAGTCTCAAACTATGGCGAAATGAGACAAAATCTACAGATGTACTTAAGATAATAGTAAAGGATCTGTGAATTATCTCTTTTCAATTTGTCTATACATTCTATCATGCAATGATATTCAGCGTTTAAGCTTCTATATAAAGTTATATATGAAAGCAATTTCGAGAATATCTTTGAAAATATACAAAAAGTAATGACTATTTTAATGATAAACAATAAAACATCCTATTTAATTCTCTAAATTTTGGGGTAAAAATTATACACAATTTTATATGCCTTTTTAGTTAATTAAAATTTCAATCTTTCCCCCTTTTATTTAATGCAAAAAAAAAAAAAAAAAACCAACCCATGTTAAAACAAAAATTTAATACTTAAATATTTTCAAAAATATCTGTCCTACTGTTTTCTTAATAACAACAATTTTTTTGTTTTTAAAAATAAACTTCTTCAATTCTTGTTTAATATTTTGAAGTATATTAAGAAAATGGAGAAATACTTTATTAGAGAAACATTAATTTAATCCAGATTAACAATGAACATATAAAAAGCAAAGAGAAATCAATCAAAATTGATTTAACAGAGGCAATTAATCACAGCTGCATGTATGCTTAGAAAAAAATCTATTTTGCGAGGAAATGGAGTAGAAACATCTGCATCTGCCCAATTGAATCTGATGTTAATTCCATTACTTTTCAGGATCCTACAAAACGTTTAGGATATAAAGATGATTGGAACACTTTCAAGAACCATCCTTTTTTCAGTAGAATTGATTGGAAGGCACTGGTAATTAATACATACTTATAATTACTGCTTTAATACTTTTTAAATTTGTTTCTAGATGGGTTAAACCAAAATGTTGTGTTATAAAAAATTTTATTGGTAAAACAATAAATTTTTATTCTAACATAGTTGGTCTAAATCAGGGGCAACCAAACTTCTTTGATCATTGACCCCCAAAAATTTTAAAATTCTCTTATTGGCCTCCTCGATATATAAAAAAAGAAATCAACCCGTTTCTTAAATAAGTTAAATCATTTAAGCATTATTTGAACTTTGCAGATACATTGACCAAATAAAAAATGTTTTATATTTTTGCAATTCATCACTTAAGGGTGGATTAATTTCAGTAAGGAATTCTGTAACTGTTTAAACAAACAAGATTTTGCAAACCTGCACCTCTTGACAACTATCGTATTTTGGTGTGTAATAATGATTGGTTTGATAGTTCATCATTTATTTCAGAAAGCTAATCAAACAGCAGTGATTTAAGACTTTGGGCCATCTAGTACCAAAATGGAGCAAGAAACATTTCTCACAAATCTGAGAATGACAACCCATCACAAAACATGCACATTTTAAATCGTAAAAAAAGATAAATAATTATTTAAAAAATATTCAGGAATGAGAAATTAAATAAGCTATAATCTAATATAAAAACTTTACTTACTGTATTGTTATTACAAATGGCATTCCAAACGAAAATTGTACATACTGTGTTGCTGTCAATAAATTTGCGATTGAATAGCATTGGTATTCTTTCATCAACCCCTAATTGTACCGTATCAACTCCTAGGGGGTCGATATCGACCACTTTGGCCACCCCTGGTCTAAATACTTATAAATGCCTATGATGCTTTCTTTTCAGTTATTATGAAACTATTGTTATACAGATGGATAGAAAATTTCACTAATAATTTTGGATTTAGGTTGTCATCACTTAATTAAAAGGAAAAATACCTGGATTTAATATTTTTTGAAATAGAAAAATATTCAAAAATAAATAAAAGCTCATGTCCACACATCCATATAACATACTTGGTCTTTAAAATTTACTAATACAATGCACTAATGAACAATTAATTAAGTTTATTTTAATGTATAAAATTAAAAAAAAAATACAATTCTACCTAATAGGGGTTAAGATATGTATTTTTTTAAAATTAATATTGTTTGACGTTTCATAATAGATATTGAGGAAAGATTTTCTTTTAGAGGGAGAGCATTTCTTCAATATTTTGTTCTTTTGCATATCATAATGTAAATTTTGTTTTTAATATATACGTTTGAATTTTAACTACAGCAGTTCATATTATTTCCTACTAACCTACAACAGATACATCATTATCACAATCCATATGATATACATGGTGGTTCAAAAAGTAACTGTTTATCATAACAAATAGTGTTCCGATGGCAAGTTGGTGTTACTGTTGTGGGTGACCCACTTTTTAAATAGACTTAAACAAATTTGACACTGATTCAACAGATAATTTTGATTTGTCAGCCATAAAATTTGATTGCTGCCCATGTCCAGTTGTGATCATTGACAAGATCTGGATTCATCATTATACTCTGGAAATCAAGCAACAATCAAAATAACCGGTTGGTTTTTGAAAATCTTCTCTGAAAAAGGAGAAGACTACCTCAATGGCAAGAAAAACTATGGCGGCATATTTTGGAATGCAAAGGGCTTATACACATTAACTTCTGAATTAAAAAAAAAAAATATTGTAGTGAGTTACCCAGTTCCCATTTTTAATACCATATTTTCCATTCCAGACACAGCATTTTTTAAACCGCTCTTGTATACTTTAAAGAGGCAATGAGTTTAACTAAAAAGTCATGACATTATTTAAAACAATTTTCTAGGAAAATAATATAATAAAAATGCTTAACATAGTTTTAAATATATATATCAATTTTTTTATAACACACAAGTGAAATATAGAATCAGCATTTAATAACTTCAAAATATTTTAATCTCAATAAAATGTTCATTAAAAAGAAAATAAACGGAATAAGTATTTAGAACAATTAGTACCATATAACCAGATGTTAATCTAATTAAGCTTCATATTCTGTTATTGCTACTTATTGATGAAATATTTAATAAATATTAAAAGTATATATTTACAGGAAAAAGGAATTTTGACTGCCGCTCTACCACATAGGGAAGAAGTTTTGTCAAGAAATAAATTTAAAATATCTCCACCACAATCAAGATTTACGTTCTGAATACAAGAATATTCAATATTTGGATATGAATATTTAAAAAATATTAATAAGACTTGCATTTAATGATTATCTTTTGATGGTAAATATATAATGTAAAAATATAATTAAAAAGCAAAGCAGTGGGATATAACAATAAACTGAACAATAAAACTATAATTTAGAAAATTAGGGATAATAGCAAAAAAAAAGTACATGTATTACTCTTAGTATAACTTACGTAACAATGAATTTTTAGCATGAAAACTTCAGTGGATGATTATTTTTGTCTCTCAAAATATAATCAAGATTTAGAAAACTAAAGCATTCAACTATTAAAATAGTTTTTCTATATTTCACAATTAATTCTTTTTAAATGAAGTAGATAAAACCCAATTTAAAATTATAATAAATTTAAACCAAACTAGTCCAAATTAACTTCCTTTTATTTTAAGTCAGTAAAATATTACAGTTAAAAGTACTGTGTGTATAATTTATATAAATGCATTTAATTTTAATGAATTTTTAAATAAATTTTTAGAAACAAAAATATATGTGATTATATACATTTATAAAAATATTCTAATGTATTCATAATCATTCTTAAACGATTTGGAAGCATTTTATAAGTATTTATGAGTTTCCAAAATGAAATTTTTAAGAGTCAGAAGCAAAATTAAGTGTTTAAATTATAGCATGAAATAAATCTCAAAAGTCAGTTAAAACATAACTGAAACTTGTTTATATATAATGATTAATTAAATATAGCTGAGTACATCATGTTTAATAAATTAATGCATTTTTGCTTCGCCTACTGTTGACTTAGAAATACCCACAATATAAAATATAAAAATATTTTGCAAAAATAAATTGTTTTATTCTTCATTCAATGTTTTAAAAAATCAATGAGCAATTAACAGTTAATTCACTTTGGTATTTATAATGGTCAAATCTCACTGTCTCTCATGTAGTTAGAAGTTCAGCACACATCTCAATCTGAAACAGAGATGAATAAATTTTAATAATCAATAACTTTAGAAAAAAGTTAACTACATAATTATTTAACACATTATTAAACGAAAACTGATACTAACGTTTTTCCAGAATGTAACAAATGAAAAGCTTCATTAATTTCTTGGAATGGAAGCTCATGGGTTACAAATTCATCAATCATCAATTTTTTATTCATATATTGATCAACAAGTTTTGGGACACTATCCCGACTCTTCCAACCTAAAAATTAAATATATAAATGAATCAAGAAAATTTATTTTATAAAGAAAAATCAGCAAATGTTTGATTACAATACATTTTCTGATTCATAATTCAACAGAAAAAATTATTTTATCAAAAAACAAATTAAGCTTCTTAGAATTTAAAAAGATATTTATTTGTTACATTTACTTTGTTATATACTGAATGCACAATATACATATCCAATAAAACAGTATATAATTCTATCTCATGCTTTTCTAGAAAATTAAAAATGTTGTAATCATGAAAAGAATAAAAAATGTACTTAAACTCCTTTAATATTCAAAATATATTTTAGATCTAAGAATGAAAGGGAAGCAGATGAAGTTAAATAAAGAGAGATGCTTTACAAATGACAGATAATTTCTGTAAGGATGGGAGAATTTCCAGTTCTTATATTTATAAAAACAGAACAAATTTTCAAAGGATATTAGAAAAAAAATCTTGCAAACAGAAAACAGCCTTATGAATTAACATTTCATTTTCTGTTTTTTGGAAAAGAGAAAAACACCAGAATACAAAGAGAGAAAGAGACGCGGTTATATTACTGAATGACAGAGGCACAGAAAATCATGCAGAAAATTTTAAGTAGCAAAATTCAAGGGAATAGAAGCTTTTAAAAATATTTGGAACATAATTAAAGAATATATTTTACCACCAAAGGCTGAACCTTTCCACACACGACCAGTAACTAATTGGAAGGGACGAGTTGAAATTTCTTGACCACTT
The DNA here is from genome assembly GCA_019974015.1 of Nephila pilipes. Taxonomy (NCBI): domain Eukaryota; kingdom Metazoa; phylum Arthropoda; class Arachnida; order Araneae; family Nephilidae; genus Nephila; species Nephila pilipes. Next base: position 16,720 of record BMAW01111966.1, read on the forward strand.
CCTGCTACACCAATAATAACACTCTCACCCCAACCTTTATGGCACGATTCTAAAGCTGCCCTCTGTAATGAGGGAGAGAGGTGAATATGAACAACACACACTTATACATACAATACAAATAAAACGAAATAAGTTTACAAAGAAGAATTATATATGAATTAAACCACAGGAGCATACTTAAAAGATTTGCAGGACAAAAAAGAATCATTAAATATAAGTTGGAAATAAAAGAATACCAATAAACAATTTTTATATAATTTTCTTATTATGATTAAATAATAAAAATATTGCATTTAAATAGACTAGATAATAATAAAAATATTGCATTCAAATAAACTAAATATAATCCAATCCTGTTTATAAAAACCAAATCAAAGGTGAACCAAAACTTTAAAATCATCCACATTTCAACTTAGAAATGAATTTTAAAAAGTTTAGTCACTTTCCCAAAAATTAAAATCTTTTTACAAAATGTAACATTCCTGAATCTCATCAGCATATTTTCTGCAAGTGTAAAAGCATAATTTTTATTATGTTACCTTTTTACTATTTTTTTAATATAGGAAGAATTTTATGATTTTGAGCATTATTATTTAGATAATAATACAAAATTATGATTACCATGGTTGCAACATTTCCAATACATTCGAAAGTATAGTCTAAACCTCCATCAGTTAAGTCAATCAAAACTTCTTGGATTGGTTTCTGATATTCCTTAGGATTAACAAATTCAGTACATCCAAATTTTTTAGCTATATTGTAAGAAAAAACAAATGCCACTATATTAAAAAAGAATCTGAATAATAATTCACTTGAGAGTAACATGATATAATTCCATATAATTTATTACAAAACTTCATTATTTATTACACATACTATGCCAGCATTTCTACTTTCATATCTACAAAATCCTTATTGAATAAAAAATTATTTAGGATATCTAAAGATATTGAAAGGAACAGCCTAATTCTTTTTCTGTTTAAATTTTTGAGTGTGAAATCTTGCTCATATTTCATTATTATTTTCAGTTAAACACACACACACACAAAACAAAATATTGATCTCTTAAACTTAAAATAATATCACGCTACATATCATTATAAACAAATAAATCATTATTAAACATGTATAAATCATTATTAAACAAATCAAAACATTTTATAACTTAAAAAAAAAAAAAAATTGCAGAAATCAAGATATTTTTTAAAATAATACATTCCCCATTCCATAAACATTTTATTGAATTAGTTCAAAAATGTTACGAAATTTTGAAAAATTACACATAAATATCATTTTTGAATACCTTACTTTGGTTAAAAAAGAAGATTCAGTACAAATAAAAATATATCAAAGTTAAAATTTAGTCCAACAATGATTTTACAACCACTATTTTCATTAACAGTATCATATGAGTATAAACAAATGGGGAGAGGGAGGAATATAATTTCAGGTTGAAAAAAGTTTAAAAAAATGCTAAACAACTATTAAATGAGTACAATTAAACATAAAAATCTCTCAAACATATTTTATAATATATTAATCCATTTTTTTTTAAAAATTAATTTCAAAAGAAAATATTACATAAAAAAATATCCACTTCTAAAAGGAATACATAAAAATGTTCTTTCTAAAACTTTATTTTAATCAGGCAAGATATATATAAATATAAATTTGGTCAAAGTTCTTTAAAAACATGCAAAAAAAAGCATTGAAAAAAAAAAAAAATCGAATGAGTAGTAAAAATATGAGCATTTCTAAATATATTTTATAATATATCAATCTATAGGGTGTTTATAAAATTTTGGACACATTTTATTGATAAATAACTCATAAAATAATGAAGATATAAACAAACTTATGGAATTTATTAGTTGAATAACTCATATTTTCCTTTTCTGGTTTGAATATCTTTATTTTTGTAAATATTGACTGTGTGTGTTATTAATTGCCGATAATTTCATTTTTCTGTATGAATATCTTTTCATTTGTAAATATCTGTTTATTAATTGCATTTCTCTCTCTTTTATTTGGCAATGATTACAATGCAATGTCATGTTTACTTTTGATGTGTTTGGTAGACTTTTAGTATGTGATGTTTTATTAAACTGGATGTAGAAGAGAATGGATAGACCACAAGAGAAAGCACAGATTTCATGGTGGTTCATCAAAACAAAATCCATAGCTTGAACACAGAGAAATTATAGAAAAGTGTACCAAAAAGATCCTCCATCCAGAATTAGCATCTTGGGGTGGGATGGGGGGGGGAGAATTTTCTAGAAATTGCAAATATCACAGACAAGAGGTATTCCAGACATCCCTGTACAAGTAATGTTGAGCGTGTCAGAGAGACTTTCTTACTCAATCCAAGGAGATCAATGGCAACAGAATTGAATGCACCAATTTTGACTGTGTACCAGGTTATTAAGAAAAGATTAAGACTGCATGCTTACAAAGTTCAAATTACTCAAGCTTTGGAACCAGATAATAGGTCTAGGAGGATGTTGCAGATTTGTCAAGGATACAAGATGATGCTGAATTTCTTAATTGCATAACATTTTCCAACGAAGCTTGTTTTCATATTTCTGGCATAGCAAATCACCCCAATGTCCATATGGGAGTCTGAAAACCCCCATGAATACTGTTAGTTACAAAGGGACTCCTCAAAGGTTAAAGTGTGGTGTGGACTAATGTACGACTGAGTTATTAGGCCTTTCTTTGTTACTGAAAAGACAAATTTCTTGGTTACTTAGACATGTTGAAAATTTTCACAACACGAAGAGCTTCAGCCATATGTCTTTTTGCTACAAGAAGGTGCACCACCTCAATGGAGGGTCATTGTCTGTAGTTCTTTGAATGACCATTTTACTAGAAGATGGGGTAACCGAGGAGGTTCAATTCCTAGGCCAACCAGAACACCTGATATACCACTGCTGGACTTTTTTGTTTGGGGATTTGTAAAGAACTTTTTTTACAGAAGGAAAGCATTGAACATCAATGACCACAGGATTACAACCACAATTGCTGTAGTGGATACAGACTTGATTGCAGGTACCTATCATGAAACTGACTATCGTCTTGATATTCTCCATGTGACAAAGATAGCACACATGAAAATTCATTGACATAGGTCATGAAATTTTTTGAGTCTAACCATTTATGTTATTAATTTTAATCATCTTCATTAGTTTATGAGTTAATTAAACATCAAAATGTGTCCGACATTTTATAAACACACCCTGAACTTTTAAAAATAAAATTGATTTCAATATGAAAAGGTTAATTAGAAATATTCACTCCAAACACAATGCTTTACAAATTCACAAAAATGCTTTATCTACAAATACAAATGTTATGCAACAGTAAAAAAATAATACAAACCTAAATCAAACTTTTCTGGATTAATATCAACTCCAATGATCCTTGAAGCACCACGTTCTTTGCATCCCATAGCAACTGCCAATCCAACAGCCCCAAGACCCCAGATTGCAACATTTGTTTTAGGTTCAACATTGGCAGTATTCAAAGCTGCTCCATAACCAGTAGGTATCCCACAACCTAAGAGGCACACTTTATTCAGTGGTGCATCTGAATTTACCTGTGAAATTAAAAAAATAATTTTATATCTAATTGCAGTTTTTTAATGTACTGGAAAAAAGAAGTGATATACACCAGGAACAATATAAACATTTATACATTAATATTGCTTCAAAAAAATTTTAAAATTAGTTTCATGAAATTTAAATAAAAATACTTCAGTAATGCCCTACTTTACTAGACACACAGACTTATGGCTGTTTTTTCCTAATGCCAAAGAGTTTGAACCAGACTCGGAGCATATTTTTAGATAAAAAAAATGTCAAAATTTTCATATAATTTCTAGATGTTACAACACATACAGCCATTTAATACATAATGTTTTTAAAATTTATAACTATTACAAAAATATGCAATTTTTCCATTTAATACATCAAGTAGAAATCCTTTAGTATTATTTGCACGAGATTAAATTAGTATTACATTTTAGTACAGAAAAGATTGATCAACCCAGACAGAAATGAGAAAGATAATAAAATATATTGCTCTCCATTAGATAGAGAAGTCAGAATATAATATTGTTATTAGAACATTTTTCTATATAAAAAAAGTGTTTTGGGTTGAGGTCATATTCTCTAACTTTAAATAACAACAGCCTTGTTAATATATATATATATATATATAAAAAACAGATACATACTTAACTCATATCTTTAAAAAAATAGTTTAACAGACATAATATTTATTCATAAAAGAAACACAAAAAATCTAACCTTTACAACAGATATTTCGGCTACAACAGTATATTCAGAAAAGGTGCTAGTTCCCATGAAATGATACACAGTTTGTCCCTTACAAGTAAATCGACTTGTACCATCAGGCATAACACCCTTTCCTTGTGTGTTTCTATACATAAAAGATAAAATAAACAATTCCATTATGAAAGGAAATTTGTCCACTAGTTTCTGTTAAATATTTAAATTATATTAAACAAAGAATTACAAAAATGTAAGATAATTTTTTAAAACATAATTAACATTTTAAAATTTCATTAAAAAAGCAAACTAATTTTATGATAGAAAATTTAATGGTTTTAACAAATTTCTTGAAAAACATATAAACTTAAATAATTCAAAGATTTTATCCAAATTTTTTTGTCTTCATTAAAAATTTTGCTATTGTGAAAACTCAAATAATAAACAATTTCCTCAGTTTTAATTTCAAAAATATTAAAAGCACTTACCTAATTTTTGAGCATAAATTAGTTTTGGGACTGCTACAGAATTTGCAGTCTCTGCATTGAGGAATATATAAGGGTATTACATGATCGCCTAAAAAATTAGGTAATACTTAGTCAAATATTTAATTACAATGAAAAATATCAAACTATTGCCATTTTAACATTTTAAATTAAAGCAACAAATTACAGACTTAAAAAACAAATATGTATAACTTATATTTAAACATCAATATTTTTAATATTTTATCATTCTACTGATAGAGTAACTAACAGGAAATTTTTTATACATATGAGAAGCTAAAATTTTAGGAGAAATTTATCAACATTTTAACTTACTTCAGTATCCATCTGAAATATAAAATTGAGTCAAAAACTTTTTTTCTACTGAAGATTAAAATGTTATATGCATAATCAAAAAAATAAATTTCTTTGTGAAACAACTTTTCAGTACAGTTAAGTTAATATAATTAACAAGAATTCATTTCTGAGTTAGTACTAAAACTATATTACAAATGATTCATAGCAATTTATTGATATTAGTTAGAAGTTAATTAGTTATGAAATTTTACTACCAATATTTAAAATTAATGGTTACATTAATTAAAAAATGAAATATTTTATTTATTATAATTCATGATTTGCAATATTTTAACTATTAATACCACTAATAATATTATTATCATTAGATGCTATTGTTATTGATTAAAAGTAATACAGTGATATAGAACTATTTTTACAACTAATTGTTAGAAATTTTCTAGTAAAATTATTTGATTTTTAAGAGTTTCCAATTTTACATTTCTAAATAATGGGCATGATTTTAGGGATAATACATTAATAAGACTATGGAGAATAATATTAATGGCACAAATATACTTATATTTGTATGTTATTCTGGAAAGTACATTTGTCTTCAATATTTAATAATTCGAGATAAAAACCAACATTTTTATATGGTAGCAAAGTTTATTAAAAAATTATTGAAATATTAGTTAAAACTGGTCACAAATATCTAAATATTGCATTGTTAGGCAAGTAAGAACGGATCCCAAAATTTCAGAGCTCTAGCTTGATGGGAAGTTGATTAAATTAACGATAGAAAATTTGATGACACACTGATACACGCACAGACACACACCAAGTAAAACACATAAAAATGTTAAAATTAACTAAAATTAATTAATTCATCTGGTAAATTAAATGGTTGGAATGCAATTTAACCCAACCACCCTTCGTGAAAAGAATTATTTGACCGTATTTTGCCAAATATGGCTACCCTGTTCCATTTTAATGACTCAATGTTCACCCCCCCCCAAAAAAAACCACACGCCAAGTTTGGTGCCAATTTTTGAAATCATGCCAAGTGATTGAGCTAAACTGCATTATTAAAGAAAACATTAGTTGAAACTTGTCGCAAACGTCTAAATATTGCATTGTTAGGCGAGTAAGAATGATTCCAAAAGTTTCAGAGCTCTAGCTTGATGGGAAGTAGGTTAAACTAACAATCGAAAATTTGATGACACACACACACACACCAAGTGAAATACATAAAAACATTTTAAAATTAACTGTTGCAATATCAATATTTTAAAAATATATAGATTTATTGAAAATATGAGTACTCAATTTCAGGACCACAGTTACAAAAATGTAAAAAAAAAAAGCACTGTCTTAGCTTTAGAATGTTAAATTAAGCATGTTTAATATTCCAGATTCAGTGATATTACAATGCAGGTTAATGACTGCTCCATGTCATCCCTTTGTAAGGTGACATTTGAATTCCCGTGTAAGATTTAGTGATACATTAAAATATCTGTTAGCAGAAAAATATTTAATAGAAGTCTGCTTGCTTAATCAATTGCATTGTTGAGTTATTTACATAATAAATGTTCTTGAATCTAATTCTATGCACATTTGTTTCATTAAAGCCTAGACAAAATCTAAGTTTACGTAAAACTTAGCAACTATTTATCAGTTAGCGATTGAAATGGAAAGCTTGAGAATTGTGGTGCAACTCGGAAGGGCATCCAGATGGAAGAAAAGATACCTACCAGTTATCTAAGAAATTTTAGAGATTTTGTAACATTCTAAAGTGATAATAAATGACAAAAGTTTCAACAAACTACATTGTTTATTTGAATTAAATTTTAGATTACTTTGCACTTTCTGAATACTTCATAATTTGTTCTGAATAGCAAATATTTACATATCATTACCATTCTCAGATACCAATTTTACATAATACTTTGCATGTGATATGAAGTAATTTCATATTACATGACTGGAGAGAAAAAAAAAGCAAGGAGGGGTGACACATTTAGGTACCACATTGAGTAATACTAATCCCAGCGATAAAACTGCAGAAATTTAAGATTTCATAATGAAATAATAATAACTATAGAACATTACATACCAGGTTGAACAGAAGTTACACCTTCTCCAATGCTTTCAACTATTCCTCCTCCCTCATGACCAAGAATGCATGGAAATATACCTTCTGGATCCAGGCCGTCTAATGTATAAGCATCAGTATGGCAAACAGCCGTGCCAATAATCTAAATGATAATGTTCACAATATTTTAATTCAAAGTAATTTTAAATTCTGTTTATAAAATTTTTAGAGAATTTAAATTTTGATTTTTTATTACAATTGCACTTTAAAGCAACACAAGGGTGATTGGCGACATACCTCTTATTTTGAACCTTGGTCAAATGACTAGCATAACACCTTGAGCTGGCATTTCCCTGTCTTAACTTTTACATCCCGCCAACAGGAGGAATTGGAACTTCGACACTACACAGTGGGTCTTTATTGATATCATGGCTAAGCTCATCACTCGATGTAACAGAGCCGGCAGAGAGTTTATGACTAAGACCACTAAGCAACATGGCCAAAATTCAAATTATAAGATCCAAAAATATTGTACAATAATTCCAGATTCACTTATCAGCAAAAATATATCATACGAATGAATGAATCTGCATTTCTGTGCATTGTTGATTTTGAACAAAAATAATACATGCAATGAGCACACTTTAAGGTTAAAACAATTCAAAATTCTATCAGAAACTGTATTAAGTCACTGTTGGTTTCCAAAATATTTTAGCAGACACAAAATATAAATTGGATGAAATGTTGTTCAGTTCTAACCATATTTGGCTATATCAAGAGGCTTAGTTATCCATAGGTATGTTTTGAAAAAATTAAAATCAAGACTCTGGATTAGTCGAATGCTATGTTTATTTAAAAATGGAACTTTGGGAATAGATATTTGATTTAAAGTAGCTCTGCTGTTTAGCCTTGTTATGAAGCAATAATATCTAGCCAAAATATCAGACTTCTAATATCAATATTCACTATAAGCACAATACAATTAAGCAAGCAGCATTTATCTATGCAAATACAAATTTTCCATAAAAATCAATTGTATTAGCAAAATAATTAAAGGTCTACTGGTTTTTTGTAAATCTTGCAGATATTATGGAAAGTATAAAGTTGTATATATAACAGCATACAAGTGCACCTCAATTCTGTATTATTAACTAAAATTTTTGCAGGCGTTGCTTCATAAAAGCTGGACTTTCTCATTTTCAAAAGAGAAGATATGGGTGAAGGGAAATTTTTTTTGAAGAAAATGCTTATTTGTGAAACAGTTATGTAAATGAGTGATAGTTGAGATTTATGGTACAAGAGTTGATAGAAGAGGTATTGTTCAAATATGGCTGTGCTATTGGGACAACTATGTTCCAGATAAAAAAAAATATATATAGGATAGAGTAAATAAGTCTAATCATTTGCTTTAATTGAAAATAAAACCAAGAAGTTGAAAATATCTGGCAAATGCCTTATATTACCTTACAATTATTGGAATGATCTTTCTAGGCAGGTTTAATGAGATAAAGTCCAACAATTGCCCTTTAGATATGAAACTATTGCCCCATATGTTTTTTTAATTATTAATGCACTATTAAATTGATAAAGAAAGGTTGAAATATTTTTGCATTTCACGAGCAACACTGTGCCTTTTTAAGAGACAAATTTTTTTGAAATTTTAACTTTCATATATAATTTATTGCTACAAACACTGCATCATATTAATGAACACACACAACAATATTACAAAATAAAATCAAGATTTTTGAAATTGAGTTTTGTACTTCATGTAATAAATATTGTAATAATTGCTGTTTGATACATTAAGAGGTAAATTTATTAAAAAATAAGTGAAGTTTTTTAAGTTATATAAGTGAAGTTAATAAGTGCCAATTTTTGATGTCATACAATACATATCAATATTTTTACAATCTCTTAAACTCACCGGATATTTACACCTAACCTATAAACACCTTGTTGTGCAACTAGTTATAAATGAGAGATTACTACAAAGTATTTCCCATTAGGAAAAAAAAATGTGTCATATTTTTATTTAAAATTATCATTTTGCTACAAAATATTAGCTTTTACTTCATATTTCATAAAAGCATAAAATTTAATACTAATTTCTAAAAAATATTACTTAAAGCATGATAAAACATTTTTAATTTTCTGAAAAATAAATGAAAATTTTAAATTTACCGAATGGGTATTTTAAATCTATAAGTGCTGAACTACGCAAATTCATAAACTATTTATTTATAACAAAAATATCACGACAAGATATTCTTTTCATACCTTAATTCTAACCTCTCCAGCTTTAGGAGGAGCTACCTCAATTGTTTCAATAGATAATGGTTTTTTTGCCTCCCATGCAACAGCAGCTTTGCAACTAATGGCCTGGAAAATAAATAATATTTAAATCAGCTGAAAAATCACAAGAAAATACTTTTGAATTTAAAAAAGATATTATTTGAAATAAATTGGGAGAGGAACTTGTTATGATTATTATACCAAAGAAGTACAATTGCAGTTGATCAGACCAAAATATATAGGTTCTATAGGGATTATACAGTCCAATCTTTGATATTTTAAATACATCAATTATAAGAAAAAATAAATAAATAATGGAGGAAATGTATGAAAGCATTAAAAAAAATTTACTTAAATGCATAATAAAAAACTGCATGTTACCAACCCTGAATAACAGTAATTTACATTACTTAAATGAAAAAAAAATATTAAACAAATGACAGCACATTATACACAAATGAAGTAAAAAATTTGATGTCATAAACCCTTTTTAATACATGACAGGGAAAATTCTACTAACATAAATTTGTGTTTTTTTTTGTACTTAAAGAAAAAGCAGCAAATTTTAAAATTCATTACAAGTTCCTTTCAGAAACACACTTAAGCATAGCATTTCAAATCACCAAAGAGATAAATTACAATATCTTTATCCTAATAGATAATTTTGCTACAATTAAAAGATTTAACAAACTCATACTACATTTTCAGACAAAAAGAAAAATGACATAATTTTTACTAATTTTATATTTTTACAACACAAATATCCATTTATTATACTACATTTTTAAAATTTACAAACATTTCAAAGGTATAGTTTCACATTTAATAAGTCAAGTAAAATCCCATTTAGCATTACAGCATAAGAGATTAGAAATTAGCACATTTTATAACAGGAAAAAAATAGATTAATTTAAGCAAAAATGAATATTGTAAAAAATGCTGCTCTCTATAAAATAGAAATTCAGAATATAATATTAAAGTCACAACAATTTTCTTTTATTTGAAAACTCATTCCAAGTTAGGAGAGGAAGGGGTTTATTCTTAAATATTACACAAAGACAGTCTAAATGAACAACAATATAACTTCTCATAACATTGTATTAGGAAAATTGAATGCGGGTGAAATTTAAAGGATGCTGCGCCAAACAAAGTGTAACTGTGATCTAGACGTTTGAAAAATTGGTAAAAAGACAATTTTGTATACAAAAAAAAGGTCTAAAATAGAGAAGGATCATTATTCCAAGGACGAGTCACTCGAGTTTACCAAAGTCAGTAAATCCCATGGGAAAGAAAATGATCATTAGAATGCCTCAGGGAGTGAGTGAATGTGAAAGTTATTGGCACAAGAGCCAGATATGGCTATGCTGCACCCAACAAGATTTAACAATGGTCAGGAAGTGAAAAAAATTGATTGACAAGAAGGAGGGTCAAAAATAGAGAAGAATCGCTAAGGTAACCTAGGGTGCGTCACCCGTGTTTACTAAAGACAGTAAACCCCATAGGAAAGAAAAAGATCACTAGGGTGAATCATGGTCATGATGAAGTGCCTCGGGGAAGTAATGCCTGTTTGGAAAATGGAAATATGTATTTATGAAAATCAAAATATAAAAGGAGTGTCACCAGTATATATGCAAGTTTTATTCTCTACAGAATTAAACTGATTTAAATGAAAAATTCCAACAAAATAAATGAAGAATTATAAATATTTTTCATTTCATTCTTATATTTCATTAAAGATTTATCACGTCCCCATCACAATTGATGTTTCTTAGAAATTGGAAGGTATGCCGAATACTTCAATTATGATAACGAATAATTAAAAGGAGAAGAAGCTGTTAAATTTGGATGCTATTTAGGTATCAAGAAAATAAAAACAAGAACAAATATATATAATTTTTGAATTACTTTTCCTTCCATGTTTTCTAAAAGTAATAAAAGTGAAAATCAATATGAAATAGACAAGCCGATAACAGTTGAAAAAGAAAGAGGGGAGGGGAGTGAGAATAAACGTAAATAAAGTAAGTTGAGAAGTTCAAGCCTGCTCTTATAACTAATTCAAACTATAAAATAATACCTTTG
>BMAW01111967.1:0-10456 GCA_019974015.1 Nephila pilipes
TGTTGTACTTCTGTTCAGTTACTATTGCTCTAATTGAAATATTTTTGAAGCTTAAGTTTAGTAAGCAGATCAGATAGTAAAGATAAAAATATTGGCAAAAATATTTAGAAATATCTCTTTAATATTTTACAATCTTTTAAACTGACATGTAAATAACTTTATATGCAAGCAAATTTACAAGTTAAGTGAAACCACACTACATTAGGCCATCATTTGTCGTCTGTTTTGTAACAAATCAAAATGTTCTAGATACTTGTATTCTCGGGAAAAGATGACTTCGAAGAAGACTGAACTATAACTAACTCTGATGTGCACTACTTAATATATTTTTGAAGTCCTGAAATTTACAAAAAAAAAATGACCGAAAAAGTTTCTAAAGAGTTTGAATTTCATGAATTTTGAAAGCATGGTCAAAACTTAAGTGCAAGTTAGCTGTATCAGACATGCATTATAGTTCAAAGATTACATCTCATTGAGTCTATTGATGACATTTCCAGTTCATAGTAGCGACCTCTGTTATTGCACACAATATGATTTTAGAATAAGATACAATAATGGTACAAATCTAATGTAATTTCTTTTCATATAGATAAATCCAGATCCAGTTTTCTCAGATTTCTTTTAGGGGCGGTGGGAGAGAGAGGAGGGTATACAGCTCCTATGAGTAATATAAGTAGTTTTTTAAATCGAGATCACATTGGTGTTAATTCAGATCGAACAAATAATTGTTGTTAACTTTAAAAGCTTGAATTATTACTAAGAAATATCCAAAATATGTCAATAAAATTTATTCTTCCTGCTCATTGATCCTTATGTGCAGACTTTTGTAAATTAATGCTATTTATGTTGATTTGTTTAGTTTCTGGAAGCCTTAGATTGAAGTAAGTAGTATCGGAAAGTTTTAATTATTATCCAGGGGTTAATTATTACTAAAAATCATTGAGATAGAAACTTAATTTTTATTTATTATTCTAAAGATCCCTGCATAGTCACCATCCTGAGGTTCTACATTTCTCACAGTTTTTCTTCACCTTTCAAAAGCGCTCATTGTAGAATGCAGTAAATTGAATTCTAACTCCTCCGTATTGCAGACTTCTTCATTCTACGGCTTCTTGAAATTAAACAAATCCACTTTAAATAAATAAATTACATCTAGTAGCTGTAATTTACAACATTATGTTACATAAAGATCAATTAATTTATATCATTATATACATAAAAATCAGAATAAATTTATCCAGGTATCTCGATTATTTCTTGGTAATATTTAACGGTATTCCTTTTCGTATGTATTATCTGTTATATAGTTTATAAGCATAAAAACGTATTTATATAAACTGCAATGCTTTCACACAAATAGCTATTTGAAGTTTGCAAAAAACGTAATCCAGTGGTGACGAAAACTTCATCCAGCGATCATATCGCAATATGTATTTGTGAAGTTTATAAAATAAACACAAATGAAATTATATGTAGACAATAAAAAGTTTCAATGTATTCATTTATATCATATGGGTTTAATAACATACACGTGTGTCTGTTTACTGAAAAAGTAATGTTAAAAAAAAGATATCTTCTTTTGGTATTCTTATTTACTAATCTGATTTAAAATATGTATGAAGCTATCCATCTTGTTACAATACCGAAAATTGGTAGAAAACTTATATAGTATGGAAGAAAATTTAAGGGTATATTTCGACAACACATATTCTTCTCTGCACCAGATATGTCATGAATTGTCTTGTCTATTTTTTTATTACAAAAATAGATCAAATTTACCTGAAGAAATTTGTAGAAAATCTGATTATTATTTCATTTTCTTCAACTTTTTATTCGGAATTTTCACTAGAAATGGACATAATCAAAGAGAAGCTAAAATATCATATTGCTTCATAATTCAAAAGCATGGCCTGATAATCATCGGCTGGCTATTCGTAATACTTGTTTTAAGCTCTTTGATTCTGGATCAACATCATTATTGAGCTGCACAACTGACGGTTGAAAAGCAGAACCAGAATCGGTTGCAGAGAAGATCAGACGGGGACATAACATTCTTATTTTCAAAGAAAAGTCTTTACCAATATTTATACTTATGGCTACAGTTTTTTGTATAATGGATTTCACATTTTATTCAAAATCTCCAACAAAGCATTAACCATGTCTTGGCTAACCAATAGGCCGTGCTAATTTTGAATAAACATTTTACAATCTCTGATCCAGTGAATGGGTAGAGTCAAAGCTAGTGTCTCTACAAACTCTCACACTTTACACTTGAGGGTCTTGGGCACCGCTTGTGACACTCAGTGTTTAAGTTCCTGCACATTTTGCAGTTAACTACCTCTAGAGGAAGAAAACATAGACAACTGCTTTGAAGTAAAATAGAGAATTGTGAGATGCCATAGAAACTATGAATATATTCCTTTGTCTAATCAATCTTACTTTTGACACTGTTAAAGACAAGAGATTTAAGTAAACCTGGAGAGAAAGAGTTTTCTAGGAGCGCATAGACCAGGTGAGAGGAAACATTGCAAAATCCTATTAATCTATGCAAGACAATTATAACTACTTAATTTTAGAATGACAGTTATATCCTTTCTACTTGTAAATATAATTGTCATTTCACGTGATTACTCAAAATAACAATTCTGTTTACTGGATTTCTTGATTCCATCATCGGCAGTGCAAATACCAATGAAATTAAAGGTGCATAAATCCACTCCATAAAGAGATGCTTATATTATCCTGAAGGATACATAACACATGTGTACATTATAACAGATACATATATGTAGCCATTATAACAAGGACATAACATATTGTACTTTTTTATAACAAGGATGCCTGTATAACTACTTGAACACCAAACAAAGGATATAGACTCTGCAGACTTTTTTTTTGTTTATAAATACCTCAGTTCAGGAGGTTAACCACAAATGGTTTAAATTTCAAAATAACTTCAACAGAATCGCTGAACAACATCATCAGAACATGTTCTGTGGATAATTCGACGAAAATGAAACATACAAGATGAATTTTACACTTAGTTCATTAAAAACAAAAAAATACTGAGCTATTAGAATGATTTTTGACCCTTTGCTCTCAAGAATTAGGTAATGAAAGCAGATTTATGAAAAAAAGATAACACATGTAATTATAATCATAGATATTAACATAAGATTAAATGCCCGTAATCGCTGATATATTAGTCTGGGGAACTTCTGTGAAATAATTCAGAGCAAAAGCTACGGGGGGGATGTTTAGGGAAAATAGGAAACAAGCATATTTTCATTTTATTTAGTGGTGTCGGAAGCAATTTGTCTTTTTTTTTCAATGACATTCAATTTATATACTGAATATGTAGTGAGAGTTAGGTAAAACTTTTATGTAAAAGAAACTTTTACTAAAGAAGATTTTACAAAAGAATTTATCTACTTATATTTCGATACATTAATTTTATTTCGCTAGATTTCGACAATTTTTTTAAAAAGTTTTACTATAAAAAGAGTCAAATATTTATTTTATTTATTCCATCTTATATTACCTAATAACTTTAATAATCTTGGTAAATACTCAAATTGATAATTGTAAATAAATTTATATACATATATATAATAGTTATAAAATTGACAATTGTGTAGTTATTAATTATTATTTTGTATAACAATAAATATAATAATAAATAAATTGATAGTTGTAAAATGAGCCTATCAGTGGTGGCATCACTTTAACAGTCTTACGTCATACATGACGGAAGGTTATCAGAATGAATTATTCAAAAGTGTTGGCTTGCATTGGAAAAATGGAAGAAAATTTTTTTTGTAGAAGAAGAGGAAGAAGAAAACAAAAGAGAAAGCATTTGAAATTTTTGTGGGAAAAGTTTAACAGCCAAACATCCTGTGTGGGAAAATTTTCGAGGACAATATTTATGGGCCAAATGTAAGCGATGGAGGTTTTTGATGATTTAAGAGGTTGTTTTGATTATCTTTTCCTGTGCTGGGAATCTTCTAACAACACGTATGTGCGTTTTCCCACAATTTATGTTGAAAAGTAATGTTTTGAATTCAAACATGAGCACAGTTACTTGCTTTGAGACAGTCTAAAATAGGGTGTTGGAAGGTGAATGTCTAAAAATGTGTTGTTAAATAGAGATTAACTGTAGGCAACTTGAGTTTTCAACTTGAGAGTAACTCTCATATTTGTTTATTTGAAAAATCACTAGAGTCATTGAATGTAAAAGTATTATTTATTAAACCAGTTTATTGACTCTAGTGATATTTACCATCTCTTTGATATTTGAAACTACCTAGGTAAAAAATGACTTCGCTATAGGAAACTTTAATTTTCAACTTGAGAGTAATTCTTATATTAGTTTATTTCTTAAAAATCTTTAGAATAATCTAATATAGCAATAAGAGTTAATAAAAATAGCTTTTATTTATCTCTAGTAATATTTACCGTGTTGTGTGGTAAAAAAGTGTTGCTTGAGACTGATTATAAGAACTTGAATTTTCAACTTGTGAGTTGCTCTTACATTTGCTTATTTGAAAAACAGTTAGAATCTATCAAATAAAAAAATGATATTTATAAAAAAAGTTTATTGTTTCTTAAGTGATATTTACCGTTTACTGTTATTTACCATAGAATTGAAAGGAGAGACTGAGGATAGCGACTGGCTGATAGATGTGTAGATTGGAGTGAACATCTTAATTAATCGTTTATATTGATAATTGTTGAAAGTGAGACCTATGATAAGAATACTAGGAATCAAATTTGCTATATCGAGGAGTGTTTAAATTGGACTGAGTGATTTGGTAAGCTAAGACTGTCTTATTTAAGCATAAACTAGGATTAATCGAGTTAAGCGGGATTCGAGAAAAAGCAACCTTGCATATTCTTTGATGGATAATAAAGTATCTTGTCCTGTTCTTTCATATCTTCGATTGGAGTTTTGAACTTGTTGACTATTTAATTAGACTTAAGGATAGCTGGGGAGTTAAACAATGAAAGAAATACGTCACAACCTGAGCTCTTTAAAGGAACTCCTGTTGATAGTTGAGGAAATGATTCCTGTCTTTCTGAGAATAAGGATAGCTATATAATAAATAGGATTTCTCTAACTTTTACGAAATAGGGATAACTTACATTCTTTCCACTATAAAACGCCACAGCAAAATGACCATTAAATCAGTAAGAGGAACTAGAATAATTGAGTTCGTAAATCTAAGTGCCCAAGACACATAACGCCTTCTTCGGGTGGCTAAACTAACGGGTCTTCTATTTTCCTTGAGTGTCAGTCTTGAGAGTTTTGGCAGTGGTCACTTTATGGAACACGGTCAATTTCGGACTCTTTGTGTTCTTTGATTTGAGGGAAGGCTTGATGGTACCTGAAACAGATACTGTCCCATTTCTCCTGTAGTGCACTATGCGGAACAAGGGGGAAATAGTCTCAAATTATCGTGTGTATGCTTTAAATACAGAAATAGCTCAGAAACTGTCTAATTTATGTGCTTACTAAAGCACCTCGTTATTTTTGAGTAAATTTCATGGAAGAATATATCTGTATTTAAATTTTACTGTCATATCAAGAAATGGAAGGAATATTTCGAATATTTTGTAACTCTCGTTCCTTTATGACCAATAAGTTTTTCAGTAACATGTTTCAAACTTGGTTGTCGCTAAAAGGACTTTTAAACAATCAACCTTGGTAATCTCTAAATTTGATGATCACCAAAAACTAAGCTTTTTGGATTCATTTAGCTTGCATTAAAATGGGGGAAATAGGTTTAATATAAGTTGACAGAAAACGTGTAATATTTATACAAAACTTCGTAACTAGTAGGTTTGTTTCAATCAAATTCATTCCAGACTTATTGGTGAAGAACCTTTTAATTTTGAATTGTGGTTAAACGATGAGGACATCGTCTAAAATGATTCTGCTTTCTTCTAATTTCCTTACCATGGTGACGATTTTAAGGGTCAATTAGATGTAATGTGTATGTGAGAGAGAGAGAATCAGCCTCCATTATTTCGGATTATAAGTATTTGATAGATCAGAATTTAAACCGGTGAATTGAAAAGAACATTGCCTATTACTGAGATCGCGGCCATTTTTTTGCATTAATCGATCCTTAAAGTGCATATGTAAAATATCTTGAATATCTAGACTCCTGGATTTTTCAAGTTATGCTATTATACAAATTTAATTTCTGAATCTCTCAATAACTCCCAGAGAAAACAGTTGGCTGGATTATATTGGGTAATATAGTAGCCAAATGATTTTTCACATAGTCCCTCCTTCAATAACTTCTCTCACTATGTAATTTCAAGTGTGATGTGCTGATAACCTAGTACACAATCTTCTATTATTAACATGCGCTAACACGTTTTAAGAAAATGGTGTCAACAAAAATGCTTGGGCATAAAATAAAGGATACAGGGTGTGAGGTTCAAAAGATTGATATTATAATACATTGAGAATACAATTATCCCATTTAGTTTGCTTTTAAGGTATATTTACATAGCTAAGATATATTTAATCTAATATTTTGTCTGTTTTTATTTTAACAAACTAACATAATAGTATTATCTACTTTAATAATTCATCGGTTTCACTAATTGGTCATCTAAGGGGCTATTGTTTTAGTTGGATCACTTTTGGTGTACCAAATCCCTTTTTAATTTTTTATCGTTTGCTTCAATTTTAATTACATTTAGCTTAAATATATTCAATTCAATAATTTATCGTTTGCTTTAATTTAAATATAGAAAAGGTTTACTATAGTCCATTTCTCGATATTTCATCGATTCACTTTAACTCATATTTAACTGAATACTTTACTAATAATTATAAAAAAAAAAAAAAAAAAAAAAAAAAAAAAGCGCACCTTAGGTGGCGAATCTGTTCTTTTCAAAAATTTGCATAGAACTTCTTTTAACTCCTTTCCAGCATATAGATTGTGAATTTGCTATTTTTTTATATGTAATGTAATAATGGATTTTTATGACGGAATGTCTGTTTTTATTATTTTTCTTGTCAACATTTGCTACGTTTTTACACTTTAAAATGTTTTGCGGGTAAAAAAAATAAAAATGGATTATTAATTTGAATAAAAGTATTTTCTTTTCTTGATAATAATTGCTTAGGTGGGCCTGGGACTTGAAAGTACGTTTAATTTACGCAAAATATTGCTCATTTTGAATAATTATACTTTTTTTGAGAACTTAACAAAAAATGTTAGCACTTGTTAAAATGAAATTAGCGAAGCCAATATCATTTTTTTTCCTTTTAATTTACATTCGCTTTCTGGTTCAATTCTTTTTTCAATTTGCTTTGGTAAACTTTTGTATAGAAACTGTTTGCTCAAAAATAGTATAAACCTGTTTCTACTACGATATAGAACACAAATTGCTCCAATTTCACTGTGATTTCAAAAGAATAATACTTTCAATTATAGAAAGAGTAATGCACAGCAGAATAAAAGTGGAATATACTGTGAAAGAATTCTTGTTCTCAAAAAATATTGAGGGTATGTTCAAATAAATTATCCAGTGACGTAATTCTCAGAAAAGTAGTATTTTAAGTTTTAGAAAGAGAAAATTCGCTATAAAAATCCCATAATTACAATTACTACGTAATTTTGCGACAGGTGCAAAGATATATAAGTAGATGAAATATCTTACATTACATCTAAGTTGAATATTCATAATATAAATATTATGTGTGTGTGTGATATATATATATATATATATATATATATATATATAATAATATTGACTTGATATTATTATTATTGTGTGTGTGTGTGTGTGTGTGTGTGTGTGTGTGTGTGTGTGTGTGTGTGTGTGTGTGTGTGTGTTAATAATTATATGGGATTACATATAAATATCAAAAACTAAATTGTTAATATTGAGTACAAATAAATAAATTACGAACAATTGTTAATAATTATAGCTATTATTAGAAATAAAAATATATTGACTACAAAAATTAGAACTTTCGTACTTCTTGCACTCAATTATTGTAAAATATACAATTAAACTTCTTAATAGAAAATTTATTCAGTAGCAAAAAAAAAAAAGTATTCGATTTTCCCGAAAAGTTATTACGCAGATTTAATGTTGTCCTAACATTTCTTTATAAGGGAAAGAATAATTTTTGAAAGAAATACTACGAAATAATGATTTATTTTAATATTAAAATCTTTTGGCATCAAATATGTGAAAAAAATCAGTCTTAGAAAAAAAAATGGATAAGTCTCGTGACGAAGAAAATGGAATTTTCAATTATCTCCAATATTCTTAATAATTTGTTAGTATTTTCATTCATTTCTTGGATTCTCTGTAACATATAAAAGTCATACGTCAATCTATAAATAAGAAATCTAAAATTAACAATTTTTTTTATGTAAATTTTACTACAAATTCAGTGAAATTCTATGAAATGAAAATTTTCTTTAAATAAAAATGTTTTTTGAAAATTAAAGCTCACTACTGGTGAAAAGCAAGCGCATTATAATGCAAAAACATAAACATTCTATTTTGAAAACTAAACACAAAGTATAAAAAACATATTGTTGAAAAAAAAAAGATTGCGTTTATTTTCTATTATTGGATTCTCCGGGGAAAAAATCATACCTCATTCTACATCTCAATTCTTTGCCGTAAAGTAACCGTAACGATGAATCATTCACTAAATTACTCCATAACACGTCTATGACAAAGCTTGGTTTGGCACGATGAATCTGTGAAACCAAAATGGGTAGATGTATTGACGAAAAGTAAAAGCGGAAAATTAATATTTCAGATGTCACATTAGAAATCGAATGTATGAAAAATATTTTCTAGATTCAGGAAAGTGAGAGGATCGTGACTCAATCGATTCGAAGTCACGTTTGGTTTTGTTCTTTTCTGGTCAAGAGTGATTAATTGTTTCAACGTAAAAAGAATTCTGTTACGAGTTTGTAGGTGATATACATTACTCTCGATCAGTGATTGTAAAATGGGACATTATAAAAAATGTGTTTCATTTTTATTATTAAGGGAACAAGGTTGAGTGAAAAATGACGTCTTTTCATACGAATACGTTTTTACTGTTCACATTTGTGTTACTTGAATTGTTATCGATCTTTCTAAAAAGAAATATAAAAATGGTTCTTCATTTTAAAATAATTAAATATGGATGAAATAAAATGCTTCATAACTGATAAAAATTTCATAAAGCTGCTTTTCATATATATATATGAAAAATAGAACTTTATGAATTAAAAATTTATTTTGAGGAAATTAAAAATATTCTAATTCACTCATAACAATAAGAAATATTTTCATAAAGTTTGTGGTTTTCAAATATGTATAAAATTTTAATTATAAATTTTATAGAGCTCAAATTTTTAATTATGAAGTTTAAAACTTTTACACTTATTTAAAAATTATATTTATCAAAATTTTAAAATTTCTTCTCGTAATTCTTATTTATGTACTAATATTGTATATATTTTATCCAAGAATCAAAAAGTTGAGAACAGCATGTAAAAACTAAGTAAAATAGTCCTAAACGATAATTTACGGTTATGATGTTCTTAACACTCACACGGATAAATTGAAGTTTCTAACGATGTGTTTGTGCGGGCGAATGACATTTTTTATTTGTATAATTTTCGCTCAAAATATCGCCATTAAGGAACTAAAAATTTAATGTTTGTTACACCTGTTTTTAAATTTATACAATACATTAATGTATGTTTTTCAGATAATTTTTTGACTAAAAATTAATATTTAATGTATTACATAATTCTTCTATCATTTTAAGATTTCATCAAACTATTTATAAGATGTCTTAACAGAGAACAATATCTCGTAATCGCAGAAGATAGCAAGAATCTATGTTGTAGCCCAATAGAACGGTATAATTAGTTTCAGTTTTTGAATTAAACTTTTATTCAAGGAATCGGATATTTCGACAGAATGTGTACTAGTTAGTGCTTCCATTTTTTGGCAATAAGAGTTATCAAGTTTAATCCTCAAACGGAATATTATAGAAATATAAAAAAAAAGATGGAAAATTTTATGCATTTGTTTGTGTTTGTATTTCATGGGCATATATAAGTATAAAAAGAATTTATAATTTTTGAACAATTTTTTATCAATTTGCTTTATTTGATTTCACATACGATTTCTAAAAATAAAGAAAATTCTTAATTTTTCTCCAGCTATATTAATCCTTTGATATAATCGTTAAAAAACGCGTAATATAATCGTATCAGCTGTATAATCATTTGATTTTTCCTCAATGATATTTTTTTAAATTATTGCACAAATAATATTAGAAGGAACAGAAATATAATTTTTAAAGTATAACTATAAATTTTATTTATTCAGACGATAAAATGTTTATATTTTTAGCAGAATTAATACTACTATTGTCAATTCTAATTCTATTATTTATGTTTCTCAACTG
>BMAW01111970.1:0-12208 GCA_019974015.1 Nephila pilipes
AGTGAAAGTAAGGTGTATCCTCAATTGTTTGAGCCACTGTATATATATATATATACCTTGAAATTCTGCATTTTCTCAATTTGGTGTATTTAACTAAACTTTATATGCTTAGACGCGGTAGCCTAGGGCTAATGGTCGCAAACTAGTGACCGGCGTTGTCTTCTTGGGGTCGTGTATACGAACCCATGTGCCAACGAAGACCCGCCATGCAGAGGAACTGATGACCAAAAAATCAGATCGAGGTCCCAAGTCTTCCCGTTGGTATGGTGTAGAAGTTTAGAGCGGGTGATGCCAGCTCAGGTGTCGTCCTCTTCACTTGACTGAGTTTCAGAATAACGTCGTCAATAGCCCTCGTGTTACTTCTAAATGAGACGTCAATAAACAATCAACCAATCAATGAACTTTTTATGTTAGTATATGGGTTTTTTAAACTGAAAATTGTGATTGTAAAACGTTTGTGATTATTTATTGATATAATATCGCAATTAGGTTCTTATAACTTATTGTCATGCATTTTAAATAAATAAATGATCTCTAACTAAAATTAAGAAAAATGAATTTAATGAGATTATTTCAAATAACTGTATCACGTAACCATTGACAGAAATGTCTTAAATTAGCAACTCTTGTTGCTATACTTAGAAACAATGGCGCCGAATTCGTTGATAGTATGCATGATTACCCAAACCCGTCAATCATTCAGCAAATCAACACACGTCTTTATTTTCTCGATGACATCTTGTAAGTCATCACTGAAATGGAAACGTTACACAAGAGATTAAGTTCTGGGAAATTCACATCTTTGTTTACGAGATAATTTGCGCGGAGATCTGTATCTTCAATGGATGAATTGAAGTCCGCCAGTTAAGTTAACATGGGAAGTTAAAGTGCACCGTAGAATGGGTTATAACCAGATTATTGCATGACGTACACACAAAATAAATAAAAAAGATATTTCTCCTAATATAGTTAGGCAGTTAATTCTTGTTAAAAAGCTTCTATCCTCGCCCTTGTAAATTGCCGGTTTCGATGACCTTGCATCATTGGAAACAGGGGATTGTTATTTTCAATGACTATTCACAAAATCTTGAGACTTATCAATGAGTAAGACATTTTTAAAATCAATAGTGAATTGCTTTTCACCAAATTAGCGTTTTCAGGTTCGATAAAGCTGAAACATCTGGAGATTTAAGGATTTAAATATAATAGTTTCAATACCGTTTCATTAGCATATTTTCAAACAGTTTTGCACATTGTAATTTTTTAAAATTTAATTAAAACTCTTTTTTTTCTTTTTTAAGAATTGTTAAAATGTTTGAATAAATGGCTCAACACATATATGTATGAGCATAAAAAAAAAAAAGGGCACATGGTGTTAGGATCAAAAGATTGGCATTTTAATTCATTATGATTAGAATAATTACACTCAGTTTGCGTAAGGTATTTTTTCATTGCTAAAATATTTTATTTAATATTTTATCGCCTGCTTTTATTTTAATATCCAAACAGAATAATATTGTCTTCTTTAATAATTTATCGTTTGCTCTAATTTTAATATTTAATATTTGATATTTATGGAAGAATTGTTTGTATTTATTCTTTTTGTTATTAATTTCGGCCAAGAAGAATTTTTGCTTGAAAGAATAAGAAAAAGCACCAGTAATTTGAAGAATCTACTATCAAACTAAGACCATTAAATTTAATTTCTCAAATTATTTTTAATGCATAACTTTATTGAATCAAATAAAATTATAAATTCTTTGTGTACGCTATTTTGTTTTTCCCTTTTGTAATATGTGCTAACATGTTCTTTTGAGAAAAAGACTTCAACAAAAATGCTTGGGCATAAAATAAAGAATACGTGTTGTTAAGTTCAAAAGATTGACATTATGATTATAATAATTATATTTAGTTTGCTTTAGGTATGTTTACATATTGCTAAGATGTATTTAATTTAGTATTTTATCATCTGCTTTTATTTTAATATCCGAACAGAATATTATTGTCTAGTTCAGGGGTCGCCAAAGTGGTCTATATAGACCCCTAGGGGTCTATTTAACAACAGTAGGGGGTCTATCTGACCCAAGGGGTCGAATGGGGGTCAAAATAATAAATCAGAAAACAATCTGCCCCTTTTTTCCTTATGTGTTTTCATATGTATACCGTGACGTCACAACTTGACCTTGTGACCAGTTTGTAATTTGCACGACTCGTAGTATGTAGCCAGAAGAGCGATTGAGGCTTATCCGTGTCTCTTGCTGGCGAACTCATCAACCCATTAGGAGTCTTAGGCGCAGACTTGGCAAGCGACGACACTGCCGTTGGCTTTCTATGCATTAAGCGCGAAGGGAATCTTCAGTACTCCGTTTTCTTTCTTCTTATGATTGTGGTTTTAGTTCTTTTAGTTTTTTTTCTTTTTTATACGGCAGTTACGCATCGTGTCGTTGGTCCGCCCTTTGTCTCCATCGCAAACCATACGAGCCTTGCATATGAGTCAGATGCATATGTGCGCTTGTCCAATTCTACACTGGATGCTACAAACGCAAATATCATATGCATTTTCAGCTATTTTTGTGAACTGTGAACAGTATTAAATGCTTGTAGTGTCATTATTACTACTATTATATCTACCATTGGATAATTAGTTATTGTTTCTATAAAACTATTCGTTTAGTTTTGATATCAATTTTAATTATTGTTACTTGTGAAAAGGTAAGCTTTAATAATGTGGAGTAGTATAATATACCAACTTAATTTTAACTTATTTACAGAACCCTAATTTAAAAATGACAGCTTCAGTATCTAAAAAGAAATGTCGGTATTATTCATTGGATTACTTAAAATTTGGATTTATTTGTTCACCGACAAATGAAACTATTCCTATGTGTCTTATATGCGAAAAAACTTTTGGAAATGAATACATGAAACCGTCAAAAATGAAAGATCATCTTGTAAGGCTTCATTCAGATAAAAAAAAGTGAAGAATTAGAATTTTTCAAAAAACTCAAAGAAAAATTCACATGTCGACCAACTCTAAAAAGTTTTATGAAACAGTCTACTGAAATTGAAAATGAAGGAGGATTAATTGCTTCGTACAAGATTTCGCTTAATATAGCAAAGAGGGGAAAACCCACACAATCGCAGAAGAAATTGTAGTACCTGCAATTAAATACGTCATTGAGAATTTGATGAAAAAAGACTCTACTAATGTTTTAAAGTCTTTGCCATTAAGTGCAAATTCTGTAAAACGGCGTATTGACGAAATGGCCGAAGAAATAGAAAACACAGTAGTTTCGGAGCTAAAAAATTGCAAGTCCTCTACACAACTTGATGAATCTGTTTTTGGCGTTTCTGCTATTCTTATGGCGTATGTTAGATATTTCAGTAAAATTAAAGGAGAAGTCATTGATGAATTTTTATTTCCTAAATATCTTGAAACCGATGGGAAGGGAGTGACAATTTTTAGATGTTTACAAGAATATTTAAATAAATATGACATTCCGCTTGAAAATATAATAGCAGTAGCCACAGATGGCGCACCTTCTATGGTAGGGCGTTACCGAGGTTTTGCTACATGCCTCAAAGAAAAAGTGCCCGGTATTCGTACTATTCATTGTGTGTTGCATAGACACAACTTAGTAGCAAAATATCTGAGTTCAGAGTTATATGAAGCTTTACAGTTTTGTATTAAATCTATTAATCAAATTAAAGCTCAACCTCTTAAATCAAGATTATTTGCCAAACTTTGTGAGGAAAACAATGAGTTATTTAACCAATTACTTCTGCACACCGAGGTTAGATGGTTGTCTAGAGGTGTATGCTTGCAACGGCTCGTCAATTTATTTGACTCCACGACAGAATTTCTGAACGTAATAAATCCTGTTCTAAGCAATGAACTCCAAAACAATAAGAACCATATTTTTTTATTTAGCAGACTTATTTGGAAAATTTAATGACGTTCAAACAAAACTGCAAGGAAAAGATGTAACAATTATCCAAGCTCGGACAGGCTTGTTAACAGGCTTTTACTGTTAGGCTTCCAAGTAAAATTAAATTTATTTAGATCTTCATTGCTACGTAAGGATTATAAGTATTTTTCAAATCTGCAACAATTAAAAATAAAAGAAGAAGACATGGAAATATATACAAATCATCTTCAAAAATTAAGCGACGATTTTAAACTTCGCTTTGTTGATTTGGAAAACATCGACATCCCTGATTGGATTATTGCGCCATTTTCGGCGCAAATTGATAACGTCGACATCAACATACAAGATGAGCTTCCCCTCAGGGGGCTCATCTACCTGAGATGAGTACGGGCTTCACAACCCCGAGGTACCTCAGTGATCTTTGTTTTCCTCTTCTTCTCCCCCCTCTTTTTTTCCTGTCATGTGTTTTGCTTTGGGGGGTTTTCCGCTTGATATTTTATGATATCAAGCGGAAAACAGTTTCAACTAACTTAGTTTTATTTCTTATTAGTGTTTAACTCTTGTCTTAAAAAATATATAAAAATAAAAAAAAATGAATAAAAATATTTAAAAATAAAAAAAAAAAAATTTTGTGGTGTCTACTAAAACACTAAAAGGCCGACGGCGTATCAATGCCGATTTCCTGCATGCCTAGCTCTGGCAATACGGGGCCCCAGTACCCCTCATGCGGAGGTACCTAGTGGGAGACCGCATGGGCGTGATTGGAAAAGGCCCTGGTTAGAGAAGGGTGTGCGAGGAGAGGAGTTGCGTGCGTCGTCGGTAACAGTTTCGGAACGTGATCCTATAAAATGTTCCCAGAGGGAGAGCCTTGGTTGCGTGTGGCTGGATGGTGTGACCTCCCTTCCATTGCGAGAAATCCTCCTCGGCTTCGGCCTTGGACCTGTGCCTCTGCCTGGGCACGTAATGGGGCAGGTCACATTGTCCGGCTGGAACGAATCTCTCCGGAGGTTACTCGTTTCCACGTTAGGAAAGGGTGGGGAGATGGGTCTGGCGGGGGCCTGTCGAACTAGAAGTCCTTCCGTGTTTTTCCCTTTTTTTTCTCAGGCAATATGGCTACAACTATAATGAATTTAGATTTGGCTCCCAAAGCTATTAAAAAAAATGTTAAAACAAAAAATGAATCATGGGCAGACCGTGTTGAGCGGCATTCTGAAAATGAAAATTTAGAAATAACAAACAAATGCACTGAAAATACTAACTTTAGATTCTTCATTATAAAAAGAGAAACTGAAACTTTCTCTACCATATCTCCCTTTTTAATTCAAAAGGGAATTCAAGGTATGGTAGGGACTGTTAAAGATATTAAAAAACTACGTTCTGGGGACCTATTGATCGAGGTCTCAAACTCAAAGCAAGCTCAACTTGTAATGAGTATGAAGACCTTAGGACCATATCCTGTAGTGACTTCACCACATAGAAACCTAAATTACTCTCGTGGCGTGGTATCCTCAAGGGATTTGGAAAACGTGTCGGAGGAAGAGATTTTGGAGAATTTGCAGGACCAGCTGGTTTGTGGTGTCCGGAGGATAACGATTAGGAGAGATGGTAAGGTGCTTAACACCCAGCACCTCATCTTGACCTTTTCGACTCCTACCCTGCCACAAACAGTTCAGGCCGCATATCTCCGACTCTCCGTCCGACCATATATTCCAAACCCACTGAGATGTTTTAATTGCCAACGATACGGCCATTCTAAGAACACTTGTAGGGGACAATTGACATGCTCTCGCTGTACAGCAACAGGGCACGATAGTGCTTCCTGTAACGCTGTAGAGAAGTGTGTCAATTGTCAGGGAAACCACCCTGCATACTCTCGTTCTTGTCCAAAATGGGCGGAGGAAAAGGAAATCTCTACGGTGAAGACACTACAGAATTTATCATATCCCGAGGCTCGCCGTGTAGTCACTTCCCGTACCCCTGTACAGGGAAAAAGCTACGCTACGGCAACCCAGAACTCTAAAGTTTCTAAATCCACCCAATTTCCGGAACCTAAGACACCGCAAAATATCACTAAGACTACAAAATCTACCACTAAGACACCGCAACCTATCACAAAGACTCCATTATCAGGAAAAAAATTAAATATCGTTAAACCCCCTTCCTCTGTTAAAGCTAATCAGACTAGGCCATTGGCCAGGTCAAAGGCTTTACAGAGGCAAAAATTAAAATCTGCAGCGAAGAACAGTGTTCCTCGCAAAAAAACTAGGGTCATTGACGGGGATGCGGTGGTTTTACACCCATCACCCGAAGATTATGACTCCATGGGGGTCCTGGAAACGGGACCTTCCACTTCGAGTGCGCCCAATTAATGGCTTTTGTTTCTTGGAACTGCCGTGGTTTACGACCCAGACTAGAGGATCTCAAATCCATACTATCTACGCACCAACCTGTCTGTGTTGCTCTTCAGGAAACTTTTCTGAAGAGTAATATGACAACCCGCGTGCGTGGATATCATTGTGTACGACGGGATGTTGTTGTCGCATCACCTTCTTCTGGAGGTGTTTGCATTCTGGCATCCCAGAATTATCCTCATAACGTCGTTACACTGACCACATCGTTGCAGGCTGTGGCTGTGCGAATTCATACTCGCACATTAATCACAGTCTGCTGCATTTATCTGCCACCTAACGATGTTGTGTCACAAATGGATTTAGACCGACTAGTCGATCAGTTACCAGCTCCCTTCCTTCTGCTAGGTGACTTCAATGGACACAGCCCTCAGTGGGGGTATGATGGTACAAATTCTCGCGGTCGGCAGATCGAGCGACTGATCTCTGATCACAGTCTCTGTCTGCTGAACACCGACGAGAAAACGTATTTCCATGCTCCTACTAGGACATTTCATTCCCTTGATCTAGCCATTTGTTCACCGACACTGCTACCGTCGCTGAATTTAGAGGTTCTTAATGATCTCTACAATAGTGATCATTTCCCTCTCCTGATCTCCCAGGTTCATGGTAGTGGGGTGCGTTTACGTGCCCCCACTTACCGCTTCAACCGGGCAGATTGGGATTCATTCACACGGTTAGCGGTTATTACCGGTACAATGGTTCAAGATCGAGATGTTAATGACTCTGTCCGACATGTCACTACCTCTATCGTGAACGCTGCTGATGCAGCGATACCGAAGAGTGGAACATCACAGAGGAAGATGAGTAAACCATGGTGGAATAAGGAATGTCAATCCTCCTACCGGGAACAAAGGAAATTGTGGGGTATCTTCAGACGGTATCCCACAACTGAAAATCTCATAGCCTTTAAAAGGGCAAGGGCAATTGCTCGCAGAGTAAGGCGATATAGTCAGAGGGAATCTTGGATCAGGTATGTCTCTTCCATCACATCGTCTACCACAAGTCAACAGTTATGGAGAAAGGTAAAAGCTGCAAACTCCAAGTATCGGGAATTTTCCATCCCGATACTGGAAACTGCAAATGCTGTGCATTCTTCACCTGTCGAAGTGGCCAATGTAATCGGCCACTCTTTTGCTAGTGTGTCAAGCTCCGATTCTTACAGCGCTACATTTTTAGCGATTAAGAATCGTTCTGAGCAGACACCTATCAACTTCAGGTGTCGGCAACCACTCCCTTACAACTGTGACTTTGACATGTGGGAATTGAGAAAGGCTCTGTCCTTATCTAACAATACCAGTCCAGGCTCTGATGGTATAACTTACGATATGCTTCGCCACTTGCGCGAGGATTCACTTGTCAGTCTCCTGCACCTATTCAACCGAATATGGAGGGAGCATGTGTTTCCTAGCCAGTGGCAGGAAGCAATCGTTATTCCTATTCTGAAGCCTGGTAAGGATCCAAAGAACCCTCTCCACTATAGGCCTATCGCTATGACGAGTTGCCTGTGTAAGACGCTAGAACGTATGGTCAATGCCCGTCTCGTTTATCAAATGGAAAAGGACCAATGCATTCCTCCGTTTCAAAGTGGCTTCCGTAAAGGAAGATCCACAGTAGATAACATCCTTCTACTCGAAAGTCAGATTCGTTCTGCTTTCGTACGGAGGAATCATTTGGTTTCTATTTTCTTTGATATCGAAAAGGCATATGACCGTACGTGGCGCTATGGGATTCTGCGCACTCTTTTCGATTATGGTCTGAGAGGCAATTTACCTCTATTTATTAAAATGTTTTTAAATTTCAGATCATTTAAAGTACGGGTTGGTAATATTTTATCTTCATCTTTTATTCAATATGAAGGAGTTCCTCAGGGGAGCATTTTGAGCCCCACTCTTTTTATATGTCATATTTCTCCCATACTTTCTCATCTTCAACCATCAGTTCATGGCTCATTATACGTCGACGATCTGCAGATTTCCTGCGAAGGATCGTCAATGCGTATCATTGAGCGACGACTTCAGACCGCAGTCAATAACCTGGTTACATGGTGTGATGCTAATGGGCATAGTATTTCTGCCAGTAAGAGTAGTTGCGTGCATTTTTGTAGGAAACGGGGTCTCCATCCCGATCCTGACATTCGCATCCGTAATACGTCTATTCCTGTCGTCCCTGACGTCCGCTTCCTCGGAGTAATTTTCGACCGCAAACTCACTTTCCTTCCGCACATTTTACATCTGCGGAGGAAGTGTGAGAAATCCCTCAACATCTTGAAGGTGTTATCCAACACCTCTTGGGGAGCGGATCGAACTTCATTACTCCGAGTGTATCAGTCGGTGATTCTGTCTCGGATCGACTACGGATGTGTCGTCTACGGATCTGCTTGCAAAACTACCTTGCGGAAACTTGACCCAGTCCACCATAATGCTCTGAGAATCTGCTGTGGTGCGTTCCGAACGTCACCTGTGCAGAGTCTCTATGTCATTTGTAACCAGCTGCCTTTGGCTTTGCGGCGCCTGAAACTGTCGCTCTACTATCATTTCAAAATGTCATCTCTGCCATCTCATCCATCACAAAACATTAATACCAGCCCGTCTTTAAGGAGACTGTACAGTGCTCGTCCTTCCTTCATCCGGCCTTTTTCTGAGAGGGTGAAGGTATTCATCGAGGAACTCGGCCTACATGACTTGGATGTTCAGCAACGAAATTTTTTTAAATTTCCACCATGGAATATTCCAAGGTTTATTTATCATAACCCCTTTGCTTCTTACAGCAAGAACACCACATGTCCCATTGTTCTCCAGAGAATCTTTGCTTTCCATCGCTGGCAGTATGAGGATTATATTCCTATATACACGGATGGATCGAAAGGAACTGGATACGTCGGCTGTGGTGTCGTTTCGAACGACATCAGGCACAGTTACCGGCTCGACTCTTCCTGCAGTGTCTACACTGCCGAAGCAGTCGCCATTTACTGTGCCCTTAGATTAGTCGAGACATCCAGTTCTCGAAAGTTCGTTGTATATACTGACAGCAAGAGCGTCCTGGAAACATTGGTACATCTGGACGACAAAAGTCACCCTATCGTGGTTGAAATTGCCGGCATTATTTGTCAGCTTTATAGCAAGGGTTATGACATAAAATTGTGCTGGATACCTAGTCATGTAGGTATTTTAGGAAATGAACAAGCGGACTCGGCTGCACGTTCGGCAACGAATCCTCTGCAGCTCGCAGTCCCATTTGAGGACATTCGACGTCATATTTTAATGCTCATTCATCAGACATGGCAGGAATCTTGGAGTCTTCAGATAAATAACAAATTACACTCGGTGAAGCCGATTATTGGAGAATGGCCTGTATTTCCAGTGCGAAGAGCCGATGTCAGATTGACTCGTCTTCGCATTGGACATACTCGTTTTACTCACAAACATCTTTTGTTTGGAGAAGATGCTCCCGAGTGTCCTTCCTGTCATGTTCCTTACTCTATTCATCACATTTTAATTGACTGTCCGGTGTTTGATCATCATCGCCGGAATTTTTTTCATTCATCTGTTTTAAAACTTTCTGACTTGGTGGGGGAAACCCCCCACCATAACTTATTTGCCTTTTTAAGATATATTGGCCTTTTACACCACATTTGATTTTTAACTTTTTATCTTTTGTATGTTATTTATGTTTGTCTTGCGTTTTTAGGCTGTTACTTTTTAAATAAATTTTAACAAATGTTTGGCGCAGCATAGCCTACTTTGGCTCTTGCGCCATTAAAACCTACTTTCACTCACTCACTCACAAGATGAGCTTGCTGAACTATTGTCCGATCTTGAAGCAAAAACGCTTATTAAAAATTTGACAATACATAAATTTTGCACTAATATAAATATAAAGCAAAAATATGTGAAACTTTACGAAATGGCTCAGCCATTTATGCTGGCGTTTCCAAGTTCGTATATGGTTGAAGCCGGTTTCAGTCACGTTAATTCAATTTTAACTAAAAACAGAAATAAATTAAATGTGGAGCTTCGAGGGGATTTACGGTTAAAATTGACTAATTTCGAACCCAATATAGCAAACCTTGTCAAGAAACACCAGGCACACTCATCTCATTAAGAAGTAAAAAATATGTAGCTACTTTACTTACTGTTTCTGATTTATTAAATATTTAGACTAATATATAGTTTTATTTTAATTACCTGAAAATTACCTTTGTGGGGGTCTATGGAGATTTCGAAAAATTATATAGGGGGCGATGATCAAAAAAGTTTGGCGACCCCTGGTCTAGTTCAATAATTTATCGTTCGTTCTTATCTTAATATTTAATTTAATAATTAATTTTTGTGGCATAATCGCCTGATTTAATTCTTTTTGCTGTTAACGCTGGCAACTTTGTTGTACTTTTGAAGGTTTTGCTTGTGAAAATAAAGATGCATTAGGAATTTGAAGAAGGTATTTTCTTTCCTTGATAGTAATAACTTCTGCGGATTCTGGTTTCGAGACGATTTTATTGTTTTTGCTCGGGAAACATTTTTAATATAAAAATGTAATTGTTGATATAAAATTGTAATTGTATTCGTCAACAATTTTGAGTTTAGTTTTACCACCTCCTGGCATAGATAAAAATATACTGAATGCAATATCCTAAAATAGATGAGTGATCGTTATTACAAAATAAAAATTTGTGACGAATATCAATATTATGTCTTGAACCTTTTTTCCTTTTCTTTCCAGACAGAGAAAAACTACCCAACATAATAAACTTATTTTTCTTGATCTCTGAAAACGGAGACACACAAAGCAAAACAGTTGAAAACTAATATCGTGCTAGATAATACAATTATTTTAACATCGATTGCTAAAATATTTTTCACTATGATGGGAGAAATGGCGTCTCGATTCAACACAACTACTAATATAAATTGGTGAATGTTGTGTTAATTATCATTAATCATGGATAATTATAAGTTTCAAAAATTAAGCTGCAAAGTATTTTTTTTAAAAAAGAAATACCCAGTAATTTTTATTATACATATAATTATGTTGGTTTGACAGTAAAGATATTTGTTGTGTGCCACATTTGACATTTTTCAGGATCAAAATGTCCTGTATAGTAGTAATTTCTTTATGATATTTGTTGCAGAAATAAATTTAACTTATACTAAACCTTCCAGCGTATCAACTCAAAATAACACAACTCGACAAATTCTCATTCATGGGAGATCAAAAAGGTTGCACCCTAGTGATCTTTTTCTTTCCTATGGGGTTTATTGTCTTTCGTAAACAGGGGTGACGCACCCCCGGGTTACCCTAGCGACTTTCTCTATTTTCTATCCTCTTCCTCGTCAACCAATTTTTGTCTTTTTTCAATTTTTTCACGTCTAGACCCCAGTTACATCTTGTTTGGTGCAGCATAGCCATATCTGGCTCTTGAGCCAGTAAACTTTACAATCACTCACTCACAGCCAAAAAGGTTACTTCTGGTTTTTCAGCTGGTTAGAATTTTATCTAAACCTTCATAGCACCCATCACCACTTGTTGCACTTGTAGCCAGTTGCGGTTTCGGTAAGGAATGAAGGCCAAGTTAATCAGTAATTTCTGCAGCATTCATTGCATACGAAACCGCAAATGGTACATCCAGGCTACATTTGCAACAAATGGTGATGAGTTCTATGAAGGCTTAGATTGTGGCTTTCTAACCAGCTGAAAAACCAAAAGTAACCTTTTTGATTACTCATACATAAGAATTTGAGAATTGTGTTATTTTGGATAGATATGCAGGAAGGTTTAGCGTAAGTTAAATTATTTATGCGAGAAATATCATAAAAAAAGGTTATTTCTGGTTTTTTTGCTGGTTTGAAGCTGCAATTTAAACCTTCATAG
>BMAW01111976.1:0-18953 GCA_019974015.1 Nephila pilipes
AGAGTTTTTTAGAAATAAAAATAAAGACAATGTTCAAAATTTTTACATTTTTTTTTGTCTTTCTTCAAACACGTAAATACACGATCTTCTAAGTTAAATAGAGATAAACTGAGTCCCTCACGAGGACATCTGTTTTATATCTTTTCTGATGACTCCTGAAGAGCCGAGGAGATTCAATTTTAGTTAAGATAACACGTCCAGAATCAATCTAGATGAAATTCGAAAAGTGACTGTCGATAACGCTCGCTCATCAAGAGATCTTGCGGAATCAGTGAACCAAGATAGGGATTTGACACAAGGATTCGTTTAACGTTATTGGTAGAGAGAGATTACAAATGCAGGGAGGGATGGCGACGGAAAGGTGTCATAGAGTGGTATACTGCACGTTTCACCATGTGAAATGAAGCTTTGCCACGGAGGGAAGAAATTCAGTGCTGAAAAAGAGTTTTAGTAAATATTCATAAGAAATCAAGAATTATGGAATTTTTCAAAAAAAAAAACATGACGTGATGGAAATTCTTCATTATTATTTTTGAAATCATTACCGAAAATATATAAAGTTCAGCTATCAATTCCCTTATATTTTTCCATTGTGGGCATGTATCATGTAAAAGGATGTTTTTGACTAAACATCTCAATTAACTAAATTTAGAATTGTACTGAAAGGATCACACTGTGCTTACACATTTTAAATATTGGAAATACTTTTTTACAATATTAAACAAATATTTTCCAAATGTTGAAGCTCTTACAAATACATAGACCATAGGTAAAGATCTTTAGACCTACGTTATAGCTCTTAAAGAGGAATTTTCCTAAATATGCAAAGACTTTGAAGCTTGTATGCCTATATTTTCCTTCCTAATCAAGCCATATTTAATTAAACCAAATAATCCTATTAGATTTGTCAATTCTTGAGTAGTTGGAGGGTGATAATTTTAAAATGAACATTGCTGAATTAACATCTTCAGAATTACGTAAAGTAAAATTTAGGGAATTACGAAAAAAATCTAGTAAGTAACTCTAACAATAAATCGAGACAGCTATTTTAAATTGCAGGAGAGATTTAATTGTTTGAAGAAAATTCCATTTGATCTGCTTTCCGCATTTGGTTTCGCAAGTCAGTATGAACAAATCTCTTCTCATATGAGAAATACTTTGAGTCCATAAAGAAGTTGTTTAACAATTAAACATTCAGAATCATGTGTTAAATTGAATACATGTGATTCTGAATGTTTTGTTATATCTCTAACAACATTTAATTGTTGAATAAATCGTTACACCTCTGATATTGGTGATATTAAGAAGAACGATGCAGGGACAAAGTTCGCATTAAAATTATATTTTTTTTGTTTAACTGTACTGAAGAAATACTTATATCTTATTTTATTCATTTTTTTCTATTTTAATAAATATGTTTAGAAGATACATGATACATTTCATAAGTACAATTTTAATTTTTTAAAATTTATGTTGAAGGAAAAATTACATTTTATGTTGCTTATTTTTATGTTAATCAATATACTTAATTGAGTCGTAATTAATATAGAATAAATCTATAAATCTGTATTCTTGATCTCTATTCCATCTTACTGATAATCTCTACGCACCTTTGGTGTTTTATCAAAATCTTATTATATGCTTATTTAGACTTAAAACTAACTTAATGTTTTTAAAATCAATTAATATTTTATAAGATTAGATATAAGCCACTATTGCTTTTAAATGATAATATTGACTTTTATTACCATAATATTTCTTTGTTCAGCAGCAACTTCACTAAATAATTATTCTCTTAATCTTTTAGTGCATGATTTATTACAGTTTTTAGCATTTTACTCTATAATTTCTTCAACCATAAATGAAACTTTCTATCAAATGATTAGAAGATAATGTTTCATATAAATTATTCAAATGACTTCCTCTTGAAATCAATGAAAAAATCCATTTAAACGAATAAAGGGTATCAAAGCGATATTTTCCGTCACACAAAGAAAATGCATTCAGCGTAGTAATAAAATGAGATTATCCTAATAAAATATTCCTTAATGACGGAAATGAGCTAACCAATGAAAAATAACGTAAATTATTATTTCTATCGATTCAGTGTGACAAAAGATGTAATATATTATTACAATGTAAAAGAAAAGGGCATGAATGCCTGAAGGTTAAGTCACAAGCAAGCATTAAAATCGAAAATATATATATTAGTCCAGTTATAATAATTATACGGGCTCGTTTATAAATTTAAAAATATTTATTTTATATGTTTTCTTTTTTTTACCTTCAATGTTATATAAGATATATTTCAACTACACTTAATTATCAAAATTCTAGTAGATATATTATGTAAATATCCTAATGGTAACAGGATCGCTGACTAGATATATTGCTATCTGGTTATTTGCATTTCGTGTAAGAAATATTTACATGGGTAGTCCATGGTCAAAACTTGCATTTCTACTCATGAGATTTGTAAAAAACGTTTTCTGAAGTGATTGTGGTCGCACGAAGGGAAATAACATACTTTACTAACTGGAGAGAGAAGTATGGGAAATTTTCTTCCGAAAATCGTTCTAGCATTCAACATTCCTTGAGTTTCGGTGTCAAGAGCGTAGTGAATATATATATAATGTTATACCTTAATTTCTACCATGAGCAACGCAGGGGCCAACTACATAGATCTAATAAATGAAACTAGTGACCTAAATAACAGAATAAAAATCATGTAGGAATGAGACAGACATGTCCATAGGGACAAGGCAGTTAGATTTGGTGTTGATAGAAAGGGACAACAGAAGATTGACTCGAGTGCCTATACTAATAATGCCTCATCGGCTGCAGAGCTTATCTTATTAGAGCTGGACTCGTTAATGTATTGGTTATACTATAAATGACAGGTTAAATGTTGTTCAGATGAATCTAGATTCCAGTTGATAAGAGCTGAAGATAAGATTTTGATGTGTCAATGAGTTCATGGACTTAAATTGTCAACAAGGCACTCTGAAACTTGGTGACGGTTCTATAACAGTATACACTGTTTTTACGAGGTTTAGATGTGTCCTCTGGATAAATTATTAGAATCATTAACTGTAAATGGTTATGTTTAACTACTTGAAAGCCATTTTCAGCCATTCATAGACTTCATGTACTCAGGCAACGATGGCATATTCCAGTATGACAATGGGGCATGTTACTAGGCTAAGTCATTCACTATTAGCTTGAGAAACGATTTTGACAATTCTAGAGAATGGTTTGACGTTTTTATGGATTTCTGAATTGAATCAATGTCACCTTGAGATTCTGTGCTTTGCTTGGTAAAAGAAGGCACTACAAGACATTAGGAGGTATCTCACGACTTTTGGCATATAAATGTATATGTTGTTGAACACAATATATACATTACTTACTTTAACTATTATAATAATCTTCAAAACCTTTAAAAATATGATTTCCTCCATTTTGGTTGTATATTCAATGAGAAAAGAATTAAAATTTTAAAAAGTACCCCTGAATTATCTTTGAGTAGGTAACATTTTTGTTTTGTTTATAATATGATAAAATATCAATTGTTATGGATAATTACAAATAATTGGCTTCTTGAAAACATATGTACATTTATTACTTGATTTTATAGTATAAAGAAATATACATTATATGTTAATACTTAGGATATATTACTGCAATAAAAATAGATCAAAAACTTTTAATATGTGCTATTATGACGGTATAAGATATAATATTAATTATATTTTGGTATAAATTACAATTAAATTCTTAACTAATTTCTTATGAGTACATTAATAATGATTAAAAATTTTAATAGGAAGCAATATAATAGTGGTATTTTAAAATCATGATCAGAATCATTTTCTTGAAAAGAATAAAAAATCACTTTAAAGATATTGTTATAATTTGAATAACTTTATCTTTGAAGTAATAAAATTAAATTTATGAATTTACCTCTGAGATTTTAAAAGTGCTATAAAACCATAAACACTGACTTTCTTTTCACTTAACATTATCACAG
Source organism: Nephila pilipes (assembly GCA_019974015.1). NCBI lineage: Eukaryota > Metazoa > Arthropoda > Arachnida > Araneae > Nephilidae > Nephila > Nephila pilipes. The sequence continues at coordinate 4,031 of BMAW01111976.1, forward strand.
CAGCTATTAAATTAATAATGATATCGCACGTAATGTTTCATAAGCAAGTTTCAATCGATATTGTTCTACTAGGACTAATTATTATATCTTAAAAATAAATTTATTAAATTATAATTTACTAATTGTTTAAATCCAATTATATTATTATGTTTAATAGTATTTTTCTGTGGAAATCTCCCGTAAATTTTAAATTCTGTTGCTTAAAATCTTACGAGTAACTCTTCAGAAATAATTTAATTATCAATTGTATTATTTGTAATTTGTAAATATTCTTAATACTTAGGTTCGTCAAAAGTTCTCTTAATTTAAAAAATATCATAATCATTTTTAAGAAACTGTAATAAAGCATTAAAAGTTTTTTCACTTAACTGATTGCAATGGAAAAGTATTTTTTCTGTCCTTTAAAAATTCATGTTACTTTTATTCCCAATATTGGATGAAATAAATTTAAAATTACAAAATAATTTCTAAATTGATTTCATTTAAAAAGAAATACCAAATTCTATGATTAAATATAGAAATCTAAGACTTCAGTTTGTCATACATATTTACTATCCAATTACATCTAACTTAGTTCAGTCTCCGATGCATAAAGTATTTTTGATAAAACTTTCCTTCAATAAATTATCGGTATAAGTGTGATTTAAATTTTTTAGCAGACTGGAAGTTTTTTCTAAAAATGCATTCAAATGTTATATGGTACATTTCATTCAGTAATTGTCACCACTGTCTACAGAAGAAAGTCCTATAACTTTTGTCATAATTGGCAGGATGATGTGATCGGTTCAGCTTACGCTTTTGCAAATATATCCAATATTATCAGATTTACTTAAAATATAAAAATAATTTTCTAATGCTAAGAAAGATGAATTTTTAGCATAAATGCTTTTGTGTATAATTATCTATTTTATCTTCCACAGAAAATGAAACCTTCATAATGGTTTCAAAAAATTGCAACAGTGTTATATCATAAAAACATCAAGTGTCAAATACACTTCATAAAATAATTTTTTTTAAAAATCAATCTTTAGAGAGCCTCTCATATAAAAAAAAGAGAATGAATTTCTTAACAAATATAGATTGAAAATGTAACAAATGAGACTAGAATATTGATTCATGGTTTCTCACGATTAATGAAGCAACATTTGTCAATTTAGAACCTTCTCTTAATAGGTCTTGATTTCAGTTTTGAAGAACTCATGAAGGGTAATTGTATAGTTAATCCTTTGACAAGAGAGAGAGAGAGAGAGTAGTCAGTTTTAACTGGAGAAAAAATGATTTAATCTCTCTTTCTGGAGACCTTTCGCCCTTTCCAGCGATTAGTATAAAATGAGACTATCGCCAAGTTTTAGACACACTTTGACACACACACACTCTCACAGATAGACACAGACAAGAACAATTGTCATCTCCCTTTTTTTTATCGTGTATTAACCACAAATAAATAGTTGTCCGGAGAAGTAACACAACCTCTTGGAGCAATAATTCTGAAAAAAAAAAACCTGGGGTAAGAAACGTTTTAATGTTGAATGTAAACTTTGTGTAGTTTTAAATAGCAAATGAAATGCTGATTTTATTTAGCATGTTAAAATATGATCTAATATAAAAGTAGGTTTATTTATACTTATTTTTGTTTATACTTATTCCTAGTATCCCAGAGAACAAAATGAAACGTGCTCAACACAACCAGTAATATTCTTCACCATTCACTATAAGCCAATTAAAGCTGTTAAACATGATCATCTTACCTTCCTCGTATTGCTGAACATCTACTCTAGCTTCTCCCTTTCATATTATTTCTCCCAACCATTCTTCGATTTTTTTTTGTTTATTGCCGAATCCAGATATAATTAATAAAATTAATGTGAGAAGTCATGCTTTCATAGAGATTTTTAAAATTATAAATAAAATACTAGATTTTAAATTAAAAAGAAATTTAAAGTTAAATGAAACTAAAAATTCAAGTTTCAAAAAAAAAAGCTTGAAGAGAGGCGATTTTCTTGTACTTTTTTGCGGTGTTAGTAAGTTATGATCTATAAAAAAAGTAAAAAAAATCTATGCAGTTTTGCTGCAGACTGGTGTTAGAAACTCAACTGTAAACCCCAACACATCCAAAGCTCTATTAAAACTAGACTCCACCATCAACTATCAACAAATACTACGCGCTCATTTAAAGCGTTGTCAAAGAGACTGAGAATCAAGAACATGCATTTTACATTATTTTATGCAATAAAAATCCACATACAAATGATCCATTTTTGTCTAATTTCAAGTAGAAAGTCAATTTTACATTTATCTCAAATTCTATGTACATATAATGCCATCTTGTGCATAAAATATTAGTTTTTAAGACGTTCCAAGACTGAAGCTTAAACGTGTCGGTCGTTGGATACAGAGAGGGGGAAACTCACCCCGAGGCACCAACCACCATGGATTAAGGCTATTGGTCCACTTTTTCTACACGTATCAAATGCTTGCTATAACATTTCGAGTAATGGATTAATATTCAGGTTAATGATAGTTAGATTTCTTGCTCTATTGATCAAAATCATAAATTTTTGTTTTTCTTTATAAGTGAAAAACGAAATTTCTGCTTCTCGATTAATCAGTTGCACTATTTTACAATGATCGGCTCTAAGTCTGCTGCTTTTCAAATTGTATGTGAATGGCATTCCTAGAAATGTCACATCCACGTTAGCAATATGTGTAGATGACACTATAATGTTTGCGTCAGATAAATCTTCTGTTTTAATCTGATTTCTTATATAAAAAAACATTCCATATAAAGCTCTGGCTCATGGATAGAAAAAAACAAGATCAATGTTCCTCAGAGTCCTATTAACAAAAATTAGACAAAATATTAATATTTAACACATGTCCAAATATCTGGCCAATCCGTGCAGTCGGTAAGGAAATATAAGTAATTGGGTTTGATTTACTTTTGTCCCTCATTTTCATCAAGTCTGCGAAAGGTGTTTAAGTGAATAATTTGTATTATGTAGATTGTTTTCCCGAAAGAATTAGCTATTGATTCCGTATTCACATCTATCTAGAAACTAATTGCATTGAAACCCTTTCCTATTTGTGTTACAGCTATTAATTATCTGAAGAGAATGCACGTCTATGAGAGGAAATAAATAAGACAAATATAAGAGGCTACTCGGTACGTTTGACGTGAGATTATCTATAGAGAACCAACATCTTTGAGCCTATACTTCATTATATTAAATGGCAGTCTTAATATTTTAAATAAGCTATTTTAAATTTCTAATATTTTATTAAGAAAATAGTTGACACTTACTATTCAGCTGTACCAGTTCAGGGTAAACTCCGGCTGTGTAAAGTCAACTGTGTTCTTTAACAGTGGGCACATACTAGTATAAATGTTTATTTTTTCCCATTGTTTTTAAAACTGCAATAAAATTTTGTCTTAATAATCTTAAGAAATTTTTTAAATATTTCTTTGCAAACATTTATAATTTATTAAAAAATAGCAGATGAATATAGTAATGAAAAATTGATTTGATTGCATAATATTTTCTAAAAGAATTCTCTTTAAAATAAGCTATAGTAAAGTATTTCGTATCGAAAAAAAATATAATCTGAGTTTTGCCAATTTAACAGTTAAATGTGTATTGAATGTAATTATTAACATGTGTACTTTTTAGTTTTACTTAAGGCCAAGGGATTACTTAAGCAAAATTTGGAAAAAGTTATTAATTTGATTATATGCTTGTGACTTTGGGCTATTTAAGGTGTTCTCCTCACTAACCTTTAGGACTTTAATCGAGATTGATTGCTTCAAATAACAATTTCTTCCCAACCAAAATGAAACATGATTAGGCAAATTAGAAGCAGGTAGAAACAAAGTGAAATGGCTTAGATAGGAAAGTATATAAGCAAAGCGAAATTGAGATGATCGAGTGGCATTAGAGTTGAGTACATGCCATGCAGGGGGTAGACGAGATCAAGAATTGCTACGGGGGATAGTGATCGTAGTGAAGTCAAGAAATCAAGTCAACCTCAACTGTTGGGACTCAGTAAGACACTTTTAATTCGATATTAGTCTAACGAGTGAATCTATCTAGGGTGTTATCTTGGAGAGTCGGAATCCTTCAAATATTACAATGCAAGTCAATTGAAGAAATGTTAGTGTCAGATTTGTCTACTGTCTATCCTTGTAGGTTATTGACTTTTTAGAGTTAGTCGTATTTGATTGAGTTATGGCACAAGAGTCGAATAGAAATACTCATTCGCCACGTGCTTATTTCTATATAAATAAATATGAATCAAAACTTATTCTTTTCATTTGTAACTGTAATCATTTTTATCACTCATATATTTTTTTTTGCTTATTGCTATTTAGCTTATATTCAAATATAAGGCTTTTAACAATTCACAAAAAATAAGAGATATATTTAAATGAAACATTATCATTTAATAAATGAAACGATAAATAATATTTATACCTTAAAAATTGCCAATTATTAACTACATAAAATGCTTTAATCGGGAGTTAATGACTTATTTCACTCACTTTAAAAATATCTATGGAAGTCAACACAATGGTATTCAAAATTCAATTATCTTTACTTACAATCATTTCTTATTGACTATTTTTCTTTGTGTTCTTTAATATTAATCTCTGAGAAAATAACACTAGCAATGCTTTAACTTTAAGCTCAGGGACATTCCTATAACTATTTGAGATATTTTATCATTATGTAAACATGTCATCTTTTATTATACAGTAGGTCACCATTAACACGCAGTTCAGAAACACGTGGATTTGTTTTACCTGCGGTTTTACTATAGCTCCCTGAATAAGCAATGGCTATCACGTCCAGGGATTATGACGTCACAATTCTTATTTTTCATTTCATCAAATTCAGATTAGTCTTTAGTTCGATTGACATGACGACTTCCTGTTACCCTCATTTTCCCCTCTGTTTAATACATGTGAATCACAATTTCTCGGAATGTGAACGTTTTTCTCTATTTAGTTTGGATTAACTTTTTGTATGAGATAATATTCAAAATTTAGTGGTCTGTTGGATTAGTTCAACTATTTGTATTGGTCAAATTTTAAGAGTTATACAAATTTTTTCTGGTGTAAGTGATTAGTTGTATTTAGCAACAAGGGTCTTGGAATAGGGCATAATAATTAACATCTGCTGTGCTAGAAAAAAAATCCAAGTAAGAACAATAATCTATTAAATATTGGTTGATGAAACAATAAACTCAACTTTCTTAAGATACTTTAAGTGTCATTTTGTTAAATTATTTTTGGAATTTTTTGTAACAGGTATTTGACTTGAGTATTGTTAACATAGGACATGTGACCATAAATTGATATTTCTGGAATCAAACTATAATTCTATAATTTAATATCAATGTTCATTATGCAGAAAATTTATATCTATATAGGTTCTTATATAGCCACTCAATTTATAATAATACTGTTACTTTCAGTTCACTTAACCCACGTTTGTGTAACCATGAACTCCGAATTCTGCATGTTAATGAGATCTGACTATTAATCAAATTTCCTTAATGTTATGTTTATTTTTAAAACGTTTTTCTGTATTTCACTTGGTGTGTGTGTGTCATAAAATTTTCGATCGTTGATTTAACAAACTTCCCACTAAGCTAGAGCTCTGAAACTTTGGGAATCGTTCTTACTTGCATAACAATGTAATATTCAGACATTTGCGACAAGTTTTAACTAATATTTTTATAAATAATGCAGTTTAGCCCAAACCACTTGGCGCGGTTTCGAAAATTGCCAATCTTGGCGATTTTTTTTTTGGCTGAACGTTAAATCCACGAAGCGGACTAGGGTAGCCACATTTGGCAAAATACCGCCAAATAATTCCTGTCTCTAAAAGTGGTTTGACTAAACTGCATTCCAACCATTTAATTTACTGGATGAATTAGTTTTAGTCAGTTTTAACGTTTTTATGTATTTCACTTGGTGTGTATCAGAGTGTCATCAAATTTTCGATAGTTAATTTAACCAACTTCCCATCAAGCTAGAGTTCTGAAATTTCGGGAATCGTTCTTACTTGCCTAATAATGCAATATTCAGACATTTGCGACCAGTTTTAACTAATATTTCAATAATTTTTTTATAAACTTCGCCACCATATAAAAAAGTTGTTTTTAAAAACGTTTTTTTATATCTTGAATTATTATATAATTAAACCTCTTCTTCAAACACATACGATGAGTTTTGCTTATACACAAACAAAAATAACTGAATTTTATTATATACTTATTAATTTTATACTTAAATTTAATTATATACTTATTTTAATTTGCAAGAGAGGTAATAAGTAATATGTTTCATTACTTGGAATTTTATGAACATTTTGTTATTTCCATAATTTTACTGTTTCAGTGTTTAAGGTTTCTTGAAAACCGATAAAAATTCTTTTAATAACTCGATCAAGTAATATGAACTGTGAAATATATTATCTCCAACACAAATTTATTCTCTATTATAATATCAATAGAAATTCTCTATTATAATATCAATAACAGGAAAACAAAGTAATAAAAGTTGTAGAATTATACATAATATTTGCATTTGCAACAGAAATGAAATATAAACATTTCTAATTAATATCAGTTGTTCGTAACTTTATTGTCGACTAGGTATATTGATTAGAAATTGACTTTCCTTTTTCACGTTTCAGTGATTCCTTTCCTGTTTTCATTTTAGAACAGTTTGCATTCCTTTCATGTAAAGCTAAATGCCCAGTCTTTGATTAAATAAACGCACAAATAAATAGATAGGCTGAAAGCCCATTAACTTTACGTTACGTGTGTTGAATACCATCATTTGAAATTGCTCCTCTCATGAAAAGAGCGTGATAACTATTTAGTGCTTCAAACGAAATAAGCGCTATAATGTTATGGTTAGTTACTAAATTTTTTAATATATATAAAATTTTCAGTTCCGGTGAATTTAGATATTACTATCATATTCTTTAAGCTTGTGTGTGTGTGTGACATATAGAAAAAAAATTGAATTGTTACTGTCTTGTTTATAATCAATATTTTAAACTATGTTACATATAAAAATCAAATGTTTAAGTGAAAGTATTACGGACATAGAAATACTTCAAAAATATATTACGAGAGTGGTTGGAAATGTACCCGATTTTGAAGACAGATGGCATTTCTGAAGCAAGTTGGTGTTACCATTGTATGCCAGAAGTTATGAAAACCATGTCAAAACAAACCCATGCTCACTCATAGATCAGTTTTGATTTGGTTGATATTTTTTGCCAAATCAAAATTTTATTGCTGTCACATCGGATTGTCGTCGTCACTTTGTGTCAAGTAATCTCCATTGATGGCACCTGGATACAACATTTTACAATAAAACCAAGCAGCAATAAAAACAATAGTTTTCTTCCAGCAAATATACTCTAAAGAAGGCGAAGAGGGTGTCGTCAGTCAGAAAAGTTATGACGTTGAATTTTGAAGACGCAAAGAGCTTAATAGGAACAGTAAAGGATTTCCTTGGCGAAGCAGAAACGATCAACAGTCAATGATACATAGAAATATCGCATTCTCATATGCTTTTCTTCCTTTTCTATCAAGAGTATTTTCTGAACTGCCCTCGTGATATTTAAATCTTAACAAAAACAATATTCATTTAATAATGATAATTAGCGCCCACATCTACACACGCCGACACGCCCCCCATATATATATATATATATATATACTGAAAATTTATGAAAGAATAATTTCAAATATTTAAAAAGACAAAAATCCAGAAAGAAATGTAACAATGAAAGAAAAATAAATGAAAATATGGAACCCAGCAAGTCAAAAAGCAATATCGGGCTGAGGACCGAATAAGTGGGGTTAAACTAGTTTAATGGTACCAACCTTCCCCCTTTGCGACTTGGTAGGTTGAATTGGGAAATCCAAATTACAAAAGAGTTCAATGATTAAAAAATGCAAAAAAAAATTCAGCGATAAAATCTACAAAAATAAAATCTATAATTCTTGGTAGGCTGAATTGGGAAATCCAAATTACAAAAGAGTTCAACGATTAAAAAATGCAAAAAAGTTCAGTGATAAAATCTACAAAAATAAAATCTATAATTCTAAAAATTATCAACAGATCAAAATATAAAAATTACTTACAAAAATTCAAATAAATGAAGATTCAAATATGTGAGTAGTAAGACGGAATTTTCTTTAAGCTTCAAGATGTATATCACATACTCAAAATGAAAAAAAATATAACACATCATCTCCATATAAATTGAAAAAAGATTTAAATCATTGTTTGATTGGTAATAAAATGTGAAAGGATGCAAACAATTGGTTGGTAATAAGTAGTATGGTAAAGGAGTATAATGGTCCAGAGAGTGAGTAAAAATGTAAGCTGTGTAAATGTAAATAAATAAATAATAAATTCTTCACGGCTATATATATATATATATATATATAAATATGAAACTCGGTATGAACATATATTTTTAAAATAGAAAGATTGATTCAAAAGTCATTTATATATGCTTTGATACCATTAATGTTTATAATACATGGACGTCGAAAATCCAGGTTGTGACATCAATCTGTAAATGACGACATACTAGGCAAAAGACAATTGAGGAATCTCTGTGGTAGTCGATCCCACTCCTGGAGCAAGACCATTTCTTATCAATTACCGGTATGGTTCTCGGAGAGGGATGGCGAGATGAAATTGCTCTCCCCAGATTGTCTCAGGCATACTCTACTTGGTTAAGATTCGGAGAACTGGCTGGTCAATCCATAAGGCGAATATTTTCACTTTTCGGGTCGTTGTCAACCAGCTGCGCTCTAGGCGGATGAGAGTTGTCGTCCATCAGTAGGAACCCAGGAGCAAATGTACCCCTGGAAGTTTGAAAAATAGGGTTATGAGGTCTCCTCTAACTATATACCTCAAAGTAGTTATATAGAGGACTCCTCTCTCCTCTATACTCCTCTATATACCTCTCTCCTCTAATTACTCAAATCATTTGCGCAGAATCGGATTCAAAATTACTTATGATGATCACGCGAATTTCTGTTTAAAAAGCGAATTTTTGCAATTAGAAAGTGAAAAAAAATGATACTCATATATTAAATATAGACATATTAAATACGTAATGAAGTTGAAAGTCTTACTACATAGATGTAGATATAGATGTGTATAATACAAAAAACAAAACGGGAACTCTTTTAAATTGATTACCCTGTATAATTTAATTAAATATGATGAAAATTGTTCATCTAATTTATGAGCATTTTCATATTTACATGGCAAAAACATAATAGTAAATAATTTCAAGATTATCCAATTAATTTAATGTATGTAATTATGAGAGAGTAAGCTAACTTATCAGTAAAATGTAAAGATAGACATTTTCATTATACCAGTATTAAAAATGTATCATTATAATGAAGAATTTATTCAATCAATGCAATGGTATTTACTGATGTCGCTAGTTATTTGATTTTTACAAATACTTTCGACTTCCTAATTATATGATAATGTTCAATTGTGAAACTGAAAGGCTTCATCTTGAACTAGTTTCTGTAGAACTTCCCATCACGAAAAAATGTTCTGAGCTTTGATTGATTGATCAAGATGGAAAAGGGAGGTTGAAATGAAGTGATCAATTGAATGATGCTGTAAGTCTTAGAAAAATTATACTAAGAAAAGTGAAATTGATCCCACTTCATCATCTTGAAGTTTTGACTCCTTTGGAAAGTAATTTACGCACATTTAACGCCAAGGCCGAATTACATGCTACTTAATTATATATATAGCTATTATTTTGTGTATGTCAAGATAATTTTGTAAGCAGCCGTGATTGAGGAATATAATATTGTTTAATTTTATCCAATTAATTCTGCTCTCTGTGGAATGTCTTAAAATTTAAATACGTGAGTAATGTTACTCAATATTTTGAATACATTTTAGGTAAAATGGTGATGGAAGAGGTGAATTGCTTATTTCCTCTTAAAGTTTCACATAATATGAATTACCAATAAAAATTAAAGAAAAATTGTTTAGGTATAGATATTTATACGACACTCTAACGCAAATTTTAAGTACTGTGATTCGATAGCCTTACAAACAAGTAAAGTAGCAAATTCATAAAAATTTAATAATTAACGTGTTATTTCAAGTAATATAAATTGTTTTTTTAAAATTTAAATTAAGAAGAAAATCATTTACTGAAATAGAAGCTCATAAATTCTTTCGTTTCCTTTAATAAACAGACTATAAAATCCTTAAATGACATGAATAATTCATTCAAAAAAAAATATATATATTAAGCTTTCATATTGCTTTCACATGTTTTTTAGACATTTTTATTCATAAACTTAAAAATTATGTGAAGAATTTTTAGCAGATACTGTTAAGAACTCTAAATCAGGAGCAGTCGTACGTAATCTTAGTTATTTCAAGTACGATTAATCTTAGTTATTAAAATTATAATTAATTAACTCTAATTGTATTAGTATATTTTTCTATAATCGAAATTTAGATTATAATGAATAATTCTTTTATTCTTCTCTTTATAACAAGAACACCTAAATTTAGCTGAAGTTCTAGAAAAAAAAATAATTAATACATTTAAAACATAATTATGTAGAATATAATCTTTCATATATATTTTCTATTTTTTTTTTTAAAAAAATGTATTAATTATATCTCTACTAAGCTTCTATAACTAAACAAACCAAATTACAAAAACATATTTCTTTCTTTCAAAATTATTTTTAGTTACCGAAATTTAAAAGAGGTGAACAGAGTTAATGTCTAATAGTAAGAAAACTATTTTTCAGAAAAGGCCTCAGGATTTCCACTCAAATATATATATATATATATAACACATGGATCAATAAGTTCCGAGACTAACCCAGAGAGGGCGCTCGTAGTAAACCAATAACCAGGTCTTTCTAGAGTACTAACCTTTGCTTGAAACGTGTCAAAATTTTAAGTCGATCGGACCAGAAACAGCTGAGTTATCGAGGTTGGAGTAAAAACGTTTTGTAGTTTGTTTAAAAAATGGAAAAAACCGAGTTTCGGGTACTGATAAAACATTGTTTCTTAATGGGTAAAACACCGTGCAAGGGAAACAATGGATTGAAAAATGTTACCCGGACTCTTGTCCATCAAAAGCAACGATTTGTTGGTGGTTTGCCGAGTTTAAAAGTGGTCGTACCGACACAAATGACGCGGAACGCTCGGGTAGACCTGTGGAAGCCGTTACACCGGAAAATGTGAGTGAAGTGACAAAAATTATAATGAAAGATCGTAAAAAGAAGCTCCGTGAGATTGCTGAGATGACACAGATATCATATGGAAGTGTATTTACTATCCTTCATGAAAAATTGAGCATGAAAAAGGTTTTTTCCAAGTGGGTGCCGCGATTGCTTTCGATGGAACAAAAACAGCAACGAGTCGATGATTCAGAAAGCTGTTTATCGCTATTTACTCGCAACAAAAAAGATATCTTGCGTCGTTACGTGACCATGGACGAAACATGGATACATCACTATACTCCAGAGTCGAAGCGGCAGTCATCTGAGTGGCGCACAGCTGGCGAAAGCCATCCGAAAACGCAGCAGTCAGCTGGCAAAGTCATGGCGTCAGTTTTTTGGGATACGCATGGCGTGATTTTCATTGACTACCTCGAAAAGGGTAAATCGATCAACAGTGATTATTATATTGACTTGCTGGTGCGCTTGAAGGAGGAAATCGCAAAAAAAAAAAAGACCGCACATGCAGAGAAAAAAAATCGTTTATCACCAAGACAATGCACCCTGCCACAAATCGATGAAAACAATGGCAAAATTGAATGAATTGGGCTTTGATCTGCTTCCCCAACCCCCATACTTGTCAGATTTAGCCCCCAGTGACTACTGGCTCTTTGCTGATCTTAAAAAAATGCTCCAGGGAAAAAGATTTGGCTCAAATGAGGAGGTCATCGCTGAAACTGAAGCTTATTTTGAAGCGAAAGATAATTTTTTTTATAAACATGGTATTGAAAAATTGGAAAAGTGTTGGAACGATTGTATCACCCTAAAAGGTGATTATGTTGATGAATAAAAAAAAATTTTGCAAAAAAAAATGTTGTTTTCAATGTTAGTCTCGGGACTTATTGATCCATATATATATATATATATATATATATATACATACGTATATATACATAGGCTTAATTAGTTTCTATAAAACAATATTTTCTAATAAAAGCCTGAAATAAACTTAAAGATTTAAAAAAGTTATATGACTGAAATAAAAAAATAAAAGGTAAAATGTATTGTTGTAATGTAAAATGTATTGTTGTATAAAAATAGTTTTTAAATTTCATTTTTTTTTAATTCAACAATAAATTTTACAGAAAAGAATTATAATAGTGATTTTTTTTTTGTTAGAAACTTTTCTTTGTCTGATATTAATATAGTTATAAGATATTTTATAAATGATCATCGAAAGGAGTTAAAATATATTCTTAAATTATTTCAAGAATATGAAATTAAAACATATAAAAAAGAAATATTTCCTTTGCCTTTTACATATATATAATGTAAGAATTGAAATTGTTTTGATAGGAATTTTCATGCAAAGGTTCTCAAAGGAAAATTTGATCTGGGTGATTATATATAGCTTGTAACATAATCGCTGAAATCGTAGTTCGAATAACAAGAGCGCATTAATTTTAAGGAACAAATTTGAATCGAGTTGTCTTTTAATTCAGAAATTCCAAAAGTTTAAGGTTAATATGCATTTTAAGCAACTTATATATATATATATATATATATATATATGTATACTATATCCAGAAAAACGTCGCACCGAGGAAGAATTACCCGATTTTAATGAAATTTCGTATGCAGAGATATTTGGACTAAAAGTGCAAATGATTAAAATTTGGTATCCAATGAGTGAATAGCGGGAAAAACAGCGCATTAAACTTAGAACTCAGCAGGAGTATATTAGAAGCGATTGTCAATCTGTTGGTCACATTTTTTGTGGCATTGCGATTTAGGACACCTTACAAAGACTAAAGAAATATCTCGCCGTAGGATTCGAGCTCATTACGAGCAACAGTCAGAGTATGAAAGATGTTGTATCATTGGATTGAAAGAGGAAGTTTGGACAAATTGGAGAATCGATCGTCATATGGGTCGAAGCGATGCGGCGATTAGAAGATGCTGGCAAGTAAGGGTGGACCGTAGCAGATTTCAGTGTCATGATGGTAAAGGTCGACCCAGTGCCACAGAAGATAGGGAGGAAATAGTGATTGTCAGATCAGATGTCACAGCACCTGACTCCTCTTTATCAACCATCAGATGTGTGACCCGCACACAAGTGTCCACCATGACAAGTAACAGACGACTAATAGAGCGAAATTTGTACCGACCATTACTAAACCTGCCACTAACACCTGCACACTATTGAGCCAGAATACAGTGGTGCTTGGCTCGATCAGGTTGGAATGATGCTGACGGGAAACTTTTTGTGTTTAGTGACGAATCCCACTTCCAACTGAGTCCTGACGATCATCGAAGACGTTCCTGGAGACACCTAGGGCAGCGTGCCGATCCTTCTTTCACTATCGCATGCCACCCAGACCTTCAACCATGAGCCATGGTCTAGGGTGCCCGTTCCCTTGATAGCCGGATCCTTCTGGTATTCATTAGAAACACAAATACAGCATGGCGGTACGTCGACGACATTCTGTGACCTGTTTTGCTACCGTTCCTTTTGCAGTACCCTGGATTTATTTCTCAGTAAGATAATGTCAGACCATATGAGACACGAGTTGCTATGAACTGTCTTACAGCTTGTCAAACACTTCCTTGACCAGCCAGATCCTTCTCCAATCGAGCATATCTGGGATTTGAAGGGAAGACCGTTGCTTCTACCAAACAATGTTGATGACCTAGCGTGACAATTAGAGCAAATGTTGCAAGAAATACAGCAGCAGACCATCAGAGAGCTTAATAACTCTAAGCCACATCGTGTGGCGTCTTGCATCCAGACTGGAGATGAGTCAAAACCTTATTGAGTTCCTCGATACTTTATAACTATGTAACTCTGAAATAAATAATTTAATGTTTTTGAAATTTTACTCATTTTCTATTCTGTACATAATTTTCCTATCCGAAATTTTTTGTCTCCATCAGACACCTCCTTCTTAGTTAGTCGTTTTTTATGATAGGGAGAATATATATATATACACAGGGTGACCACTTAAGTCCCTTGTCACCCTCTTAACTTCGGAACGACTTCTGTTATATTCACAAAAGCGGTGTCCAGTATAATAAAGTAGTCATGCGCTTCTCAATGAAACCAGGTATAGCATCACCTGGTGGGACACTGCGGATTTCTTGTCTCGAAAACGAAACCAAATAGGGGAAAAAAGTGAAATACAAAGTCATAGAGCATGATCGATTTTGTTCGTAAAGACAAATTATGGAAAATAATGCAATGAAGAGAAGAGTTAAGACACGTATTTGTTTTTTTATGATTTCCTACTCTGTCACGGGAAAAAACTATCGGATTCTATAGAAAATTCTATAGAAAACTATAGAAAATTCTATATTTGAATTTTAAAGTGGAAAGAGAAATTACAAATAAAGATCTAAAACTTGCTATAGATGATTTGCAGAAGGATTTTGTTATCGTTTATGTAAATAAGGTTCCTGCAAATTATGCAATTATTTGCAAATTTTACTATCATAAATTATTGAGTGAACATGTAATGAATAATAATGCTTTCCAGTTAAGCAAATATAGTAAAAGAGAAATAAATAATCGTCTTTTGGCATTCAATAAGAAGTTGGGTTTACATCTTACAAACATTAAATTTCCATATATTTTCTTAACGCCAAAATTTCACAAAAATCCTGT
>BMAW01111976.1:32328-60623 GCA_019974015.1 Nephila pilipes
TCTAGACATTTAAGCCCGTCAAAATTTTGCAACAGCCTCACGACGTGGTACGTTGGGAATGGATAGCAGATCGTCAACTCCATTGCAATACACTGAGACAAAACGAGCGGCGGCCTGCATCAAAAATCTAATCAACATTCAGTTCGTTTTCAACAATAGTAATAAATGGAAGGAGGTTTCTATTCATTTAAGCATTCATGCATCAGTACCAACATTTAGTTAGTAAAAAAACCCCAGCAATTTAAGAGAGTTTTTTTTTTGGAAGTGTTTTTGTCCGGTCAGAAGCTTAGTGTTGAATGCTCTATTTAGTTGAGCAATGCACATATCACTATTGTCGTGATATAGTTATTCGTTTTCAACAATGGTAATAAATGGAAGGGGGTTTCTATTCATTTATGCATTGAGAAAGCATAATCAGTTAAATCATTTTCTTTCTTAAGAATTTTTCTTTAAGGAATTAAATGAAACCCTTGACATAATAAAATTATGCAGGAATTATGTACTTTAAAATCTATTGAAGCAAAAATTGTTTAATTAAAAATATACTGGTAAAGGGTGGCTCTTATTTTTATTTAATCATTTCGTAAGCATGTTTTTACTCTGTAAAATTGTTTTTATTGTTACCTGCTAGGACTTGATCGTACCAGAATTTGTGAATGTAAATATTGTCAACAACTCAACTGAGCCACATTTTCTATCATAGTATACATTTAACAGAATTTCTACAAACTGTCAAGAAAATGCATACTTAAAATTACTCTAATGTTAGAAGTGAATGATTGTAAACCATTATTAAATTTTCTAGGTGACTCATCTTTGAATAGAAGACTTAGGATAATTTCTAGCAATATAAATTATTTAACTGAAATTTAAATTATTTCACCAGTTTTTATTTACATTTTTTTAATAATAATGTTTACTAAAGCTCAGGATCACTATAATTTTGTTCCACAAGCTGAGGGAGACTAAATTAAATCAGTTTTTTTTAGTTAATACTGTTTAAAGCTGTAGAATGTCTATGTAAAGGAAGTACATTTAAACAAGCTAAAACAATCTACCTATTACATAAATTAAACAACCGAATTATCGAGATAATGCTCTGTTTAATTCAGAGCCGTAAAGTTTCACTTCTAAGTTTATTCTAATATTAATCCTATGTATATTTAGTGCGCATATTGATAATTTCTTCCAATTAGTTTATTATAAAAAATATTTACAAATCAATTACATAACAGAAAAATTTAAATTCAAAATAAAGGGCTTGAAATGTCATTGCCCCTTCTAGTATCTAACAGATGTTGCTGTTCAAACGAGGGAGTTGAGAATCAAAATTTGACATCATATTTTCACACTCCCCACCTGAACTCAGAAATTCAAATAAAAGAGAATAATTATTAAAACACACACACACACATATATATATGTATATATATATATATATATATATATATATATATATGTATGTATATATATTATATCCACAGAAATTATTTGTGTGATATATAATATACATATATCCACACAAATAATTTCTAAATTAAATACAATAAATGAAGGGACAAAGTGTATAATTCTTGTTTTTGTGTTGATGACTTCTTATGAATATAATAGCTGTATGGATCTTTTTAATTATTCTTAGCAAGTTGCAACTAAACTGCAACTAAACACGAATGAACATGTTTATCTCATCCTCTATATAGATCTTCTATCACAAGTTCCCATAAGAGCTGGGAATTTGTAGACCATTGTAATAGTACAACATCTCGCCATAAAAGAGCCATTGATGTAATTCATTTGTTCCTATTTAAGTGTGCAATCCATGTGCATAATAAATCTAAGTGTGTTAATGTAGGTTTACATATATATATATATATAACTAAAATAGTGAAGATATATTTAAAAATATATTATCTAATTTAATAAATAAAATTTCTTAAAATTACTAAGACAAATAAATTTTCGCTTAGAATATAGAAGAAAAACAAAAATGAACATATTTTTCAAAAAGAAAGAACGAAAGTTAATACGCCAAACTAGTAAGAAAGAGTTCATTATCGAACCCCCCCACCAAAAAAAATAAATAAATAAATAAATAAATAAATAAAATAAAGAAAACGATAAGGCAACAAATAAAGCAAAAGTACAAATCCAGGCAAAACGATAGTTTGAAAACAAACTGAAGACATAGACCAAAAAAAGAAAACGATTAACATTTATAAACCACGAATCTGGCTTATGGCAGGTATGCAAGTTTTACCTAATTTTACATATGTAACATCACCCTTCAAAAATGTTGTATAATATATATATATATATATATATATATAAATAGGAAAAAATAATCTAATATTTTTATGTAATCACATTAGAAAAATATTAAAACTTTTACAAATAAATAATATCTAATACACAAAGTTAAAAGAATAGAATGTAACACTGGTCTGTAACTTTTTTACTGCCAATGAGACAAAATATAGTAATATCATCTATTAGAGAATAAGAATAATACTAATAATAGGCTTAAAACTGAAAAGAAAAATAGTTATAAACAATGTAATAATAATAAAAATATATAAAAATAATTGTAAATGAACACATATTTTAAACTATAAAAAGAAAAATTAATACTTATGAATTTTATATTTTAAATTTCTATTTATAAATTTGATATAAAACTAAACATTCAAATGCTAGCACTTTCTTACTTATAAATTTTATAGTAAATATTTTGTGTTTTCGACACCATTCTAATATTTTTTAAAATGTAGTATTAAAATGAATTTCTAAATTTATCTAGATATAAAAATACCTTTCAAATAGGTAACTTTAAAGGTCATGAAGGAGAATATGCCTCTTTTCTAATCATAAATATTACTAAAAATTTTATTATTTTTCTGTTTTAATATTGCAAGGAACTGTTTCACTTCCTTTACATTAATATTAGATTGTAATAAATATAAATATTCTGGATAAAGTGATAAAAAATATTTAACGTCTTTTTATTAATAATCAAAATCGTCAAAATATTTAAATAGTATTTAATTGTCAAAATATCTAAACGGTATAAAATTATTATTATAAAATTATTTTTATAATAAGGTAGATAAATACTGGTTAAGCAATTACTTGCAGTCCCATCTTATGGAATACTTTTTATCTGTTTATTTATTTTACCATTAAAATTTATTTGATTTTCTATTAACACTAACTTCATCTAAATCCCTCTAGAAATTTAATGAGATCAAATATATCAATAGAATTGAAAACAAAATATTTAAAAACATAGTTATAAATAGCATAAATCTGTTTATAATTGATACATATGACAATATCAGCATCACCATAAAAAGTTTAGTACCCTCAGACTTATCTTTTATATTTTTAAAATTTTCTTTGAAATTTTTTTACCATCAGAAGTAATATAAGTATTCGAACCATTAGTTACAACTCTAAAGTTTATAGGATTTTACGAATATTTGATGTTAAGAAACTTCATAAAAATTAACGTTATTCATAGAGATGTAAATATTTTTTGAAATGATTTAATTTTATTAGAAATATTTTTCTGACAACCACTCAAATCTCTAAATGAATTATTATTCTCAAAATATGTATTGGTTTAAATAAAATTGAATTTTCCCCCCATTTGATTGCATAATCATTAAGTTCTTTGTCAACATAAGTAATAATACATCTGTATTGGAGATGGATAAAGGCAGTTTTTAAGACTTTCAAGTAAATATATTCATTATTATTATTAATTAAATTACTAAAGACTAATTTCTTAAAGTGATAATTAATTTAGTCTTTAAACTGTTTAAAAGCTTCTGATAAAAATGGTATTTAATTGCTAATTTAGCAATAAAATTACGCATGTTAAATCTGTTGAGAATTGAGATCCTCCCGTTGATATTGTGTAAGTTTGTAAAAGGAGGTATCAACTTAGATGTCGTCTCCATCATTTGACTGAGGTTTAAAATTACGAGATCTGATGCCAATAGACCTTATATTGCTTTTAAAAGCGACATCAATGAACAATCAATTAATTATTTGTTTCCTATTTTTCGTTTTTTATGTTGGCCAAATTTTTTTTAACTTAAATGTTGTAAGAATAAATTATATGTTGGTCTGAATTGCTAATCACAGACCTTAGGATAAATATATTTTTATAAGATTTTGCACATATCAGTAAATTTTAAAAATTTTTCTCTTACACATATTTGAAAATTACATTTAATATCTCACACTCAAACACAAATTTAACAAATAATCAATTATCTAGAAAAAATAAAAATGAGCATTAAATACTAAATATGATTATCAGCAACTATGAAATAAAAAAAAAAAGAAATATTTATGAATGTATACGTGATTAAAGAAAAATATTTGTTTGTAAATTTCCTTCGTTTAAAATTCTATGGCAATCTAAAGGTAAAACAAGAACTCTCAATTTGTAAGTGTTGTTACTACTTTATTGATTTGACATGAAATATAACAGAAATTTAAAACTCGATAATTTGAATCATATTGGGAATTGTAAAAAAAAATATATATAATCTATTTGGAAAATGAGTTTTTTATTAATATCATGACATTAATCACAAAAGCATGACTTTTACACTTATCACCGAAATTACAGCATTTGGGGTTTAGTTAAACTTTGAAAATATAATTAAGTTTCGTTCCATGATAGCCTCTTGATAAGCATCTCTGTCTCAAATAAAATATGTACAGTTTACTATTTCATTCATTAAGTGTCATTTCAAAATAATACATAACATTCATAGTTTAAATGAAACGAGAAATGGCACCTTCAAAACTTCCAAAGCAGATTATTTGATTTGGGCAGCACGTTATCCTCCTAAATATTCTGCCACAACCCATCCCAAGAGATCGAAATTCTGTACATATTCGAGAACTTGCGTAATTAGAGTAGATTCACGCTATAATGGTTATAACGTTACATATTCCATATTCAAGCCGATATAAGGTTAACACCTTCAGCTTACGCACGTCTACTTGTTACAGTGATGAGAATTGGAATTATGCAAGACGTTAATAAGGAGATATTATCATCAAGTCTCGTGACCATTCGAGTGTGGGTTAAATCCTAATAATTCTTAATTAATGTTCAATGATTATTAGTTTAAGGTTACTAACCGTGAGGACATCGACTTTTAACTTCGGATGTTTGCAGTCGATAAAGATTTCTTTTTGATATTTTGCCAGTATTTTGAAGCACACACATTGTTGTTATACCTCGATAAAAATTGCTTACTACCATTTGCATTTCAGAAGCTTTTTGTTTCTGTTTAAAATTAAAAAAAAAGTTTTATCAACATCCTTTGAATAACTATTATACGTGCGTAAATTATGTAAATGATGATAAATGATACGTGCGTAAATGATTTAAGATATGCAAATTCAAACATTCCGTAATTTATTGATACAATCGTGGTTAAAATAATTTCTTCAGCAGACATATTTCATAGCAGCTAACTGTCTGCCATTTTATATGGATTGTAACAACAAAAATATGAATAAACATTAACATTGTTAATTGTGTCATGCCTCGATATTACTTCCTCCATTTTCTGTTAGAAACAATTAAAAGAATCACGAATCAATATTTCATTGAATAGAAAGTCATAGAGTGATTAAAAGCAAATTATTTTATACAGGTATATGGAATCTTAAGAGGCACATCCAAACTTACCATACATGTGATTATATCCATTACTCTTCAAATTATAACGTTTAATATAAGAACTAATTACTTATGTTCTGAGAACATAAGTAATAGGATTCGAGTCCTTATTATAGTATTACAAGAGGGCTCATTTCCTTGACTTTTTGTAGACCCTTTATATTTTCACATCTAAATGTCTTTGCTATGTTCAAGTAAAATACAGATGTCTCATATTGATAGGTTCAGCATCCTACCTCAAAAACGACCAACTAACTTTCCTATTAAAGAGTTTATATATGTACCTCTTAAATTCTATTGTTTACACTTCAATTACTCTGATATAACCTACATATGTCACGTTTCATTTATTGGGAGAGATTTTCAATTAAAACAACAAACATCACATTTAAAGTTCCCCAAATGTTAGTTGAAGGGAAAATTTTGATATAGCCCCATTATATAAACGTGTTCTCACTATTTGGTTTTAAAATTAAAAAAAATTCCTCATAACATGTTACGTTCTAAACTTAAAATGTTTTCATCAGAAATGACTTATTTTCGTGATAAATAAGTAAAATTGTTAAAATGACATTTTAGCAAATCTCGTTAATTCTTAGTCAATTTTAAATGCCTACTTACTTGTATGCATATTTGTAAGAATTAAGTCACACATATATTATTCTATTTGTTACTCCTGTATTTAAGTAGAAGTTTCAAGAGATGTATCCATGGAAAGAACCAATTAGAAAGTAGTCCTTAAGCGAATAGAACAAACAACAAAACTGTTCATCCAAATGATAAATATTTTAATTTATCGATGGAACAATCCAAATGAACAAGTTACGATTTTCGTTTCACTAAAATACGTATTTTAACAGAAAATACAAATATAAGTTTCCTTAGAAATATATAAACTGTAATACGTGATATTTATACGTCGTGGTATAGGGGAAAAAGTAGTTTATATGTAAATATTTATTATATGGTATCTTTTATCTGACTGAGTTTAAATCTGAGACACTAGATTATATTTTAAGTCAATTTGTATTTATGCCTTTTCAGCAGAAAATATTTTGTCTGAGGGAAAAAGATATTTGTTACCGAAAGGAAAAACATAAAATCTTTGTTTTAAAAAATCTTTTTATACATTTACGATTTATAAAATATTATTCTCTTATCTCTCATTAATTAGATACTTATATTTGAGCAATTTGTTACAGATTAAATATCTTATTTTTTGATCATTTTGTATAGAATGTGTGGAGGAGCACGCTTGATCCGTATGATCTGAGATAGAATTATAGAAAAGAATTTTATAACCATATATTAACATTTTGGAAACAAAAAAAAAAAAAAAAAAACTATCACCCATATTTCCCCCCTAAATTCAGAATCCTGTTTTCTAAAGAATTTTGTAAAACGTGTAGATTATATCATTCTTGGCATGTTTCTGCTATGAGTAGAAAAAATGGACTGGAGATTTATAGGATTCTTGACGAATTGATTTGCGTCGAAATATATAACTTTTGATCATTTTACATTTTCTATAATATTAACAAAATAATAGGTAAACTCTCATATAAAATAAATTTTACATTTAAATAAATGTGTTCATAAAAATAACTTTTAAATAAACCGTTTTAGGAAGAAAAATTATTTCTATAATTGCTTAAAATGGTATCTCGTTGAAGTGTTATTAAAATGTTTATAATGAATGATATTAGTTTTATTTTCAATTTTCTTACGTAACAATATATTACTGATATAATTATTTTCATAATAATATCTTAGACTTGAATTTTTTTTCTTTTTATTAATAAATGGCTTAATGATAAGAATATTTCATTTAATGATTACACTGTCAACAACGTAATAAATACTGCTATTTATCTTCGCTAGAATTTTCAGAATAACTTTATTTTAAATACTAAGTCCTTAATCACTATTCTCTAAGTAGTAAATGTTCTCGCATTTGAAAGTATCTTGTAGATGAATCAAGTAAAAGGTATAAGATGCATTTGAAGCAATAGATTTATAAAGAAGAATTATGGTATGTCACTCTTTTACGTAGCACATTTAAACAGTTCCAGGAATAATTGTGTACAGTTAAACAGGAGTTCACGGGATTTAAAATTTCTCATTTTAAGATTGGCAGCATTACTACAGAAGACGTCGTGTCAAAGAAGGAAATACTTTCATTTAAATCATATCTTAAAAAGCAATCTTCAGAGCAATATGACAACTTTAAATTCTGCATTTTGCTGGATTAATCCACTTCTCAAATTCTTGAAATGTTTTAGAAAGCATTCAGAAACGATACGATATTGAGAACGCTGGCTGTGGGCAAGTGACATAAACGGTTTCGTCAAGGTTGTGCAAGCACCTACAATAATCTTTGGTGAGGCGCCTATCTTATCCAGCGTAGACGAGAATATTGAGCGTGTTCGACAAACGACAAGTTAAATTTTAATGAAAGTTGTAAATTAAGATACTGAAAGCAAAAATTTTATACCGACTCCTTCTTTTTGAAAAAGTATAATATTTTTTGAAGTTATATTGACAAATAATTTTGAAAATAATCAAGATTAGGTTCTTTGAATGTCAGGACGAGTTAACTTCCAATTAGTTTGCATGTATTTTTATGATTACTTTTTTGCGAGGAAGTTTATATTACAGATTAAAATTTAAATCGAAAAAAATAATAAATTTGATATCTTACAATACTATTCAGAAGTAATCGAACTACATTCCAGCAATATTTTTAGAAATGTATTCAATAATATTACTGAATGATAAACATAATTTTTAAAACTTTTTATGAAAGCAGTTAGATAACGCCTACGACACTTTTCAGAACAGTTGTCATTGTTAAATAATGTATTTGGCAATGACAATAATATGGACACTAGCAATATATTTTCTAATTAGTTTAAAAGAAACCTAACGAAATAAGCTGTAGATTCAGCCGACACAAATTGGTTATTTTCTTAGATTAAAAATAATCTCTGGAGAAAATTAAAAGGGTGTAACTAACATCACTTAAACCATGTGTAATCTAACTCTACAATAAAGGAAACTTTTGTGACATTCATTGGATCCCTGTACATGTCAACATAGATGGCAAAGAATGTGCAGATCTGCTAGTGATACGAGTTTTGTCTCTCTGTGATTGAAATTTATCTCTTAAACTATGAATTGTGAATTAATTTCAATAACTAATTACAAAAAAAAGCCGAAGGATCGTATAGTGGGAGAGACGAAGCTCTTATCAAAGATGATTATAAAATGAATTGATTGACAAGGTTACTCAAAGCGAAGATTGACATGTGGTGCATTATTGATTTATTAAAACAAATAGATTAAAAGTAAAAATATACATAACACTTCAATCGACATGCCTGAGAAATAAGATACATGTTACCCCGACTCAGATACTGTGCGTAAAGTCTCGCTACCTGTTGTGGTGATAGTTTGAGTTGAATTGTTATACATCTAGCGGTAATATAAATAAGTTTTGGTGCATATATGTTTCCCTTGTGTGACTTCCATTAGTGAGAGTATGTGTGTCTGATGTATATAGTGTGTTCTGAATATAGTATGTCAATTTTGGAGATAGTCGAGGAGGGAGTAAACGAGTCAACACATAGGTAACTTAAGCGCCCCTTCCTTTCCAATCAACCAGTGACGTCCAAGAGAATTATGAGGTCATTAGCTCTCTATGGGTGCAAAGGTAACAGAGACCGTTCAAAGTTAAGAACCGCTACTCCATGATCTTGGAGACCTCGTATCACTAGCAAAGTAACAAGAATATGAACCAGAGTTTTCCTACTATCTCACTGCCTGATGCAAAAGTTGTGGCTATGTGGAAAGTTGGAATATTATACTTAAAAACGAGGGGTTAGGATCTACATTTATTACTGAGAAATATTGAAACCATTCAAAGTTATTATATGTAATAAAAACATATTTTTTTGTTTTTCCTTAAGTAAATTTTCAATTGAGTAAATCCATTCGATATAGTTGTTCTAATGAAATTGCTAGCAATGTTGAGAACATGTATCCGATGGTATAGAAAATTAGCACCGATTAAGGATTAATGAAAACTAAAATACACCTTAACTTGAAAGCAGTATATAAAACTTTATTTCTGGTAGAAAAGGGAATAATAAAAGGAACTCTAATCATGATTTCAATTACACATATTTGGGGTTTTCTTTCCAGCTGAAAATGTTTTTCGGTATCTTCTCTCTTCATGAATTGACAATAATGAACAAGAATTACACCATTCCTAGAAATCGATAACAAGACTCTCGAGTAGATATCTGTTAGTGAAATCAGTCACTATCCTTATCGATAATTGCTCCTATATTATTTGGATAAAATCCTGAAAAGAAAGTAAGAAATGACGTTCTAATAGCAAGTGAAAATAGTGTTTTTTTTTTTTTAATTTCTTTTGCAGCTTTGTTATATTTCCTAGAATATTTTCCATAACGTCCTTGAATGAACATTTTAAAACATTTAAAAAACATTTTAAACATTTTAAAACATTTTAAAACTTGTCATTCTTCACAATTCCTTGTCATTCTTCATAATTGTCTGTAGTTATATTTGCACCTTTATTTTAGCATCCGATCTGACAAGAACAAGTCTCGCAAAAGTGATGCAAACATTTAAACATTTAGATAGAAAGTCTTAGCCAAATTTTTATTAATCCCAATTTGATGTAGAGAGGTGGAATTAATATTTCTGCTATGCTACGAGAGGTCATTTCACTACAGTTTTATAACAGGATCCCGTTGACTTCTTAGAAAACAATTTTTAGCTCTCTAATGTTTATCTTTTGTATAACTATCCTATTCGTATATAAAGCTTGAATATTTTATGAAACCTTGTTATACATCCAGAAGACTTCAAATGACTGTGAAGGCAGTATAATTTTCTGCTTTAAATCCCCGAACTTCAACACAAGCAATAGCTTCTTCAACTCTCTCTTCCAACTGTGAATCATAACATTTGTGAATGATGCTGTATTTATTTCCGTTGTGAAAAAGTACTACTTTTAATTTCACCGTAAAATCATGAAAAAGAAGTTTTCATTCATCTGGTTTAAGACACGGATCTAAAGATGTAATGAAGATTGGAATGTGATTACAAAAATACAAATTCCTCCATCTTTTCCAAGAAAACTAATAAATTTTTAATGTCTTTCAAAACATATGTAATTAAGTCATTATTAACCAGCACATTACACTCTTGAACACCAAGCATCAACCACTAGACTATTCAGTTCTCTTCGCCCATGAGGGTCTGCATGTTTCTCTGATGGTATGTAATACATGTCTGTTTGAAGACTACAATATGAGATGCATTCTTCATCAAATAATGGATTATTAAGAATACATGTGAAACGGAAAGCACGTTAGTGCGAGGATCTAGCCTAATTGTAGAATCAATGTTGGGGTATTTAATATGCTTTTTAAAAATAATTTCTTTTACTTTTCGATTCGTACAAAAATCTTCTGAATCCTGAATCACTAAAATCCTCAAATCCTATGAATAATATCTAGATTCGTTTCAGATCATTGGTATGGGGAAAGGCATTTATATGTTTACTGTAATATATTCCAAAAGTCAAATAGAGTAACGTAACCAACACAAATGTGGCAGCAATGGCTTTACCTGTTCACTTATTTCAAATCCAAAACAATATTTATAGGAATTTGAATTAAAGAATTATGCTTCTTCTGCTAATAGAATTCGCCTCAAATATAGCAAATATTATCAATAGAATTTCATATTTACGACACTTCTTAAATGTGTCTGTTCGTAAGCTTATTAAATGCCACACTTATTAAAATATTTATTTTAAATGAACTATAAAATTCGATTAATTGATGTATCTTTTATTAACATCGCACTTTAAACAACATGAAGACTTCTGGCGACGGATCTCCTAATTGGGAACCTCAATCAAGTGATGAGGACGACACCTGAGCTGGCCTCTGCTACTCTAAGCTTCCACATCACTCATTGTGAGGGCGTGGAACATTGACAGATTTTCAAAGGTAAAATCATCATCGTATCATAATGCATGGCGTCAACCATCATTATTGGGCCTAGATTTATTACAACTCTCAATCTTAGGATCAACTGTCTGTAAAAAGAAAACATTTTAAGGGGTTAGAAAATAATGTTATTAGAGATATTTAAACACAGATATCCCATAATTGAAACATATTTCACTTTTTAGTATATTATCTAATTTCACAAAGATATTTTTATGCGTTTGTTAAAATTTCTCAAGTAAAAAAAAATTCTTGGTTATCAGAGTAATATGAAGTATGTGCTATTATATATATACAGATGGAGGACAAAATAATACGCACACCTGTGAAATAATGGAAAATTTGTATTAATAGGTGTTTGGATCACCTTTTGACTGAAGTACAGATGTAATGCGATGAGGGATAGATGCATAAAGGTCATGGACAATATTTAAAGGAATATTAAGCCCTTCCTCCTGCAGAACGGTCTCTAATTCCGAAAGGCTGGATGGAGGTGGAAATAGGGGACGAAGTTTGAACTCCAAATATTCCCATAAATGTTCAATAGTATTCAAGTCTGGAGACGGAGGGGACCAGGCAAGATGTTCAACTTCATTTTCATGTTTTTCGAACCATGCTTGAACACACCTAGCAGTGTGGATAGGGGAGTTGTCGTCTTGAAAAAGCGGTCACTCTTCAGGGAATATAGTCTGGACAAAAGGATGGACATGATCCCCTTAGAATGCTTAGATACTGATTGGATTGTATTCTCCTATGCAGAATAACAAGGGGCGCCAAGATATCGCACCCCATACCATAATGAAGCCCCCCCCATTCTTCACAGTCGGCAAGATGCATTCAGGATTAAACGTTTCTCTGAGCGTTCTCCAGACATAAATGGTCCGGTAGTCTGGAATAGGGTGAATGACGATTCATCTGACCATATTACCTGTTGCCAATGCTGTGGGGACCAGTCTTTGTGATCTCGGCACTATTGGCGTCGCTTGAAAGCATTAGTTGCTGTCACCAAGGGATTTCGAATTTCCACTCTGCCATAAATGTTCGCAGCATGAAGTTCTATTTTGACAGTTTGCGTTGAAATGGGGTCCTTGTGATGACTGTTCATTTCGAATGTTATCTCGGATAACGATTTCTTGTGCTTTCGGGCTACTATGCGCTTCAAGACCCGTCTATTCCTATCAGCAAGCTTTGACTTTCAGCCACTGTAATGCTTTGAAGACATCGTCTTACCCTCTTTCGTGCACGCTGTTATAACGGCTAATACCGTACTCTTTGCAAATCCCCAAAAGGTTTGCTGCTTCTGTAATTGATGCTCCACTTAAACGCGCTCCAACAATCATTTCTTTTTGGAACTCTGTCAGGTCTGACATTTCAACTTATCACAGACAGTCCGATAGACGTATTCAATGCAGGTGATTGCTGTTGAGAGACTGATACCTTCCTCTTCACGCTCACTAGGTGGCAGACTTCTATTGTAGTTGGGGCGGCTGTACTGCAGGTGTGAAATACGTCATACCTTTTCGCAGGTGTTCGTATTATTTTGTCCTCTATCTGTATATATTATTGTACGTTATTATATATTTTCAGGTGTTCAATTTATAAAAAAACATTTATTAAATTCATCTAATTATATATTAATTTTATTGAAAAATTGATAAATTGGCTATACTTGAAATATATTATGGTTGTAATATATTACTCTAAGTCCGCTGTGTATATGATATACGTATAATAAATATATCATGCCTCTATTATTATGTCATCCGGTGCGATATATGACGCTGCAAAGATATATATATTTCTAATTCTGACTTTTTTAAGGCGTAAGAGTCATTAAAGAACCATTTGCATTCATAGATGCTTTGAACATCCTTTTCTTTTTTATTGTTAGAATGTTTATTTTACTAACTATCTTCTCCTAACTTCCACACCACGCAAAAGGGTGAACTTAGGGCCCTTACAAAATTGTTAAAATGGAAAATAATATTTATTTGCGATCTAATTTATTTTTTAACTAAGATATGCCTTGGGCAAAAATGTTCTCTAAAATATTTTCCTTTGCAGTTTCATCAAAATTGAGGAATATACATTTTACTTCTAAATCATTTTTAAAGGTTAACAGTTTTACAAATCTGCTTTTATTTTAAATAGTTTAATAGCCTATTGGTCATGAATGCAGACTTGCGCCCCGCGGTTATCGTCGAATTGTAGGTTCCGACATTGATTCCACTTTTGACCCGCTGCATAGCTAGTCCTGACACACATTAAATCTGTCGAGGCCCAAATTCCTCCCAATGACATGGTGCGGAAGTTAGGAGAGGGGGTGCCAGATTAAATATCGTCCTTGTCCCTTAACTGAGGTTCAAAATTATGAGATCCTTCACCAATAACTCTCGTGTTGCTTCTAGTGCGACATGAATTAAACCAAACAAAACCTTCCAATCTCCACTCAACTCAATAGTTCCCAATGTGGGTAGCCAATTGACAACGTTAATAAAACGAGAAAACCAACCATTTAACTAGCTTTGAAAGAATGTTAGACATTGAAGAAGTATTTGGAGTTTTTCACATGCTCTGCATTTCCTAATAATGTTAAAACACAATCCTGTCCTTGTTGTTCCCAATTAATATTTTAGCAATTTTCGGGTTTAGACTTGCTCACTAAATCCATTTTGGTTACATTCAATAATCCATCGTATTTCAGCTTCTTTTATTTGTCAATCTATATATTATTTATAAAATTTTATTATCAATTGTATAATTGCATAATATAATAACTTACGCACATAATTATAAAGTATAATTTAATAATGAATATAATAAGAGCTATGGGTGAAATGTCTTAGAGAATTGGGAAGTACCATATTTTGGTAGAATATTTACAAAATATTTTGGTTAATTTCTTATTTCTTGTGAATGATCTAAAAGCTCCTATTTTTTTGTGCAAAGTTATTCATATAGATATAACGCAACTTTAATAAGTTTGAACGCATACTCTTTAAATGTTAAAAACACAGATAAGATTGATATTGGAAAATAAATCCGGGAACTTAATATCAAAAAGTTATGACGGTTTCTCACTTGAATTTCTTTTTTACTTATATTTGGGAATGCCTTTACTACGACAATATTTGATATGGTACGTGATTATTCCCACGATTATGAAACTGGTGGTTTTATTTAAGGATAGTGCCTTGTGGATACTGATCATACGCATGAAAGACCTGAAGAGGGTCATTGAATGATTAACTTTTATAAATGTGAATTGTTATTTTAACAGGAAAGGGTACCTTTTCTTTATTAGTAGTTACTCACCATCCTTACTAGAGAACATTTATATAAGAAGTTCGCAAATAATTAAACACATTTCACTTACGAAATTCGAACCACGACACATACTCATACGGACGCGTTAACATAGATATGTCCCATTTTCTAGTAACACGCAAAACACCTAGATTCCTGTACACGAATAACTTCAACGATTGAGACACCACTGCCATCTTTCACCAAGATTGTAATTGTTAACTTTTACTGTTAGTTTTAGTAATTTTAATGTGTTCACCAAATGAGATTCCTTTTGTTTCAGTCGTAGATTTAAATTCTAATTCTTTATTCTCATCTATGATCGCAGCGTCTTCTCTCCGCTATTCGATCTCCGATTTCGGCCTAGTTAATTAATAAATAATGTTTTAATCTAAAAATTATTAGGTTTTAATAATATCATGATTAAGAGCAGAGGTTATGCATCAATATGAAAACCTCGCCTTGTAAAATACCCTGATATACGAGGATTGCCCTTAAAGTAAGGTTCCCATGGAGTTGCAGACGCAAGGAACGCTGTTGTGCAGGATTTGATGACACTGGAGTGTAGCTTGGCTTCCTCTCTCCAAGTTCCCGCCCCGGCGAGCTGTCTGCAATGCTCATTTTTGGCCTGGCAGCCGTTAGAGAAGGAGCTCCCACTCCCCTCTCCCGCCAGTGCAAATTACACTCTGTGATTCGTTTTTTATGTGCAAAAACCACTTTACCGGTGGACATTCATTCCCAAATGTGTGAAGTCCATGGATAAAATATTATGAGCGTATACGTACGCAAATGGTGCAGGGAATTCGAAGATGGACATTTTGACAAAAAACACATCAACCCTACAGCCTAAACTTAGTCCCAAGCGACTATCTCTTCCCTAAATTGAGGAAACACGTGGAAGGAACCCATTTCAAAGCCGGAGGGAAACTGAAAGAAGTTTTTCAGTTTTATCTTCGCAGCGCGGAGGAGAGTTCTACGATTCAGGCCTAAAGAAGATGGTTCACCGCATAGAAAGAATACATTGATCTCAACTGCGATTAAGTCTTAAAATAAGGAAAAAACTAAACTTTGCAACAATGCATTATTCAATACCAATAAACATGTTTTTCATTATGAAAAATCATTGGGAACCTTATTTTATAGTCAACCCTCGTAAGTGAATGGGATTTACAGTATAAAAAGAAGTACAATGAATAGGATTGGGGACATATAGATATTAAAGAGATTCATGGGAACACTATGTGGGGTCGAAAAATGTGAGAGGAATTTCGAAGCATGTATATCTAATTCTGATCCTGTCACTAGATGTTCACTCGAAACGGAATCCAGTGATTTGAAGTGGGTTACTAATTACCAAGATTAACGGAGCTTTCCATAGAATATATTTTTAAGAAAGCTATAAGTTAACACCTCTAAGTTTTTAAATTAATATGATATTGCTTATTCAAAGAGTGAATAAAGGGGCTTAAGATATTTGGCTGCTTAATATTGCTCAACTATGTCTCAATCGCAATGACGATGATTTGTTAAAAAGTGATATAATGTTGTTGTATTTATACAGTACAATAGTGTGTTTTCTTATCAATTATTACACTTTTCTCTAATATAGAAAAGATATTAAGACTTTTAACGAAATTTGAGAAATTTACTTGTAAAATAAGTTCAGTTCATACAGAAGCTTTGAGTGCAATTAAAATACTCAGTTTCAAAGCGGATACTGCTAGATTGTTTGAATCAAAGTAGAAATAGTAGTTAATTTTTAACAGAAGAGTTAAGAAAGAATTTAGAATGTTGTGAACGTGATGAGACAGTCAAATGAAAATTAATGCAAGGAGATTGCGCATTGATGCTAGTGGGCTAATGCAGGACATTAAAATGCGTAAGAGATAGACAATGAATCTCTATTATCTCTTGGCGATAAAATCTGTACTTTGAATTTTCTAAAGAAATAATCTTTATAAAATATTGGGATCATATGGAAACACCTCTGTAACATCAAATGAATTTCAAAAGAACATATAATTGAAAATGAAGTTATTTGTTAAGAAGCGTATAAAAATAAGTAAACGTTTTTAAGTGGAAAAAGAGCGTGGCACGTAAAAAGTGAAGGAAAAAATTTCTGCTACTTTTAGAATTTTAAGAAGCCATTTACCTGTTTTTTCACTAGAAACATTGTTTATTTAAATAAAAGTTAAATAAAACTCCATGATTCTAAGTATATTGGATGTTGAAATTCCAATATTGAGAAATCGGGCAAAAAAGAGTATTTACATCAAATGCCACTACTTTGCATTTTATTTTTTAATAATATAGTAATTTGGGATATTCGTTTGAAACATATTTACACTGGGTTTTGAAAGAAGCACGCAAAAATAAAGATGAAGAGGTTTTGAGATAAAAGGAAAAATGAGATATCCAGAAAAAAAATTGTAGTTTTTAGAAAGAAACAAGTAAATGCATAAACTAATACTGAAATGTATCAAACTTTAAATTAAAAGGTTCTTTCATTTCATTAGAAGGATATTATGTAAAATTTTAATTTGCTCAAAATAGATGTTCCCTTTAAAATGTTGCAAATTAAAAATTGGTATAAGATTAATTACCGTTTACAACTTTTGATAACTAGAAAAGTGTTAAGATGCACGTCTATTAAGTTTCGAAAATATTTTTATTTATACACATGTGGCCAAGATCATTAGGTTAAGAAACATTTTAATCAAGAAAAAGGATTTTCTTATCAATACATTCTCAATCAAATTCAGTTACTCGATATTATGTTCTTTTAAAGGGAAAAAACTTGAGTAAATTTTCATATATGATTAGAAAAATATTTAATCGTCAATATCATATAACTGAAAAAGAGTCTTTCTCGTTTGAAAATTCAAACTAATCCTCATAGCTAGTTAGATTTTTCACCTGACGTAGTAATCGGTTGCAAGGGCTTTCCTCCAAAAATTTAGATTATAAAATATCTTACAAGTTAAAATTTAAAAAACGGGATTTTGGTAAAATCAATTTTTATCTTATAGATTTTCATAAATTTAAAAAAAATTCTGTTCTCTGTGAAATTCAATCACATGAGAAAGTTAATCATATTAAACGAAAACAATTATTTATAGATGTGAGATACCATAAGACTAGTTTGATTACTAAAAGAAATCGAATACTATGATTTTCTTTATATTTAATAGCAATTTCTCAAAGTTATTGCCACTGTATAAGGAATACTATTTCCGAATGTAAATTATATTACATATATTGTGTTATCGAATTAATGTGGACAGTCATATATTTTCATAATTCGATGTTTAAGTACATTTGCTGTAATAATAAATGGTTTAAAGGGTACAAGATTGTATTTTTTTGAGTAAATTAATTTTATTTCATGTAAATATTTATTTATTTATTTATTCAACATTTCTTATTATCTTGCATTGTTTATCAGTTTGACAACAATTTTCTCAACAATACTTCACTCACTTCCGATCAGATGAAACTTAGAATTTTGCACACAAGCTCAGTTAAGATAACACAAATTCAAGATTCAATAATAAAACTACGTATAAAAAAAGTAAATTTTGCAAAAAAAATTGCTTTGAAGAGATAAAGACAAAAAAGACAAAAAGGTAGAACATATAAATGTATTAAAAAAAAGTAAAACACTTTTATGTGTCGAAAGAGTAAAAAAGAAC
Organism: Nephila pilipes; assembly: GCA_019974015.1. Taxonomy (NCBI): domain Eukaryota; kingdom Metazoa; phylum Arthropoda; class Arachnida; order Araneae; family Nephilidae; genus Nephila; species Nephila pilipes. The sequence continues at coordinate 51,081 of BMAW01111976.1, forward strand.
TGAAAAATAAAAAAAATAATAATTTCATCGTTTAGTGAGAAATGAATTGAAAATGACAGTTCATTCTCTTCATGAATAAAAAAGATGAACATGTTTCGATCCAGCAGAAATATTTCAATAAATTATGAATTGTTGCGTCAAACTATTTAATTTCCTATCGCGCACAACACTGCAATCATAAATGTTTCAAATGATGCGAGACTGAATTTTTATGTAAATTGGTCTTATCCCATGTTAATATTTACTTGTTTTTAATATTTGGTGCCTGTTTATTTGAAATAATAATGTTTTTGATTTCAGTATTACAATTTGCTGAATTATAGAGATTACTTCTTCTCTGAATCTCAATCCCACAATTCTTTTATTTATACATTTTTTTTCTTCTCGGGATCCTACTTCAACAACTAGCGAACTAGAGATTTTCCTTACAAAGAATCTTATTTTATCTCCTTTTATTGCTCTGCAACTGTGAATCGATGGTTAGATCTTCCTTCACAGAAAATATCCGTAATAAAAACTCTCATCTTGCAGACAGACTTTTGGAATAGGAAGGAAGCTTTTATTTCGGGTGTTTTCAAATCAATTGTCAATAAAATAAAGGCTAATTTTGATAAAAGAAATGTGATGCTTTCTCGAAAAGAGGGTTTGTGACATAAAAAGGATAACACCGTCTCTTTCTCATAGAATAATTAGACGTATTTTTTTTAGAAAATAAAATAGTGTTACGAGGCTAATCCAATGGATTCAAGAGTCTGTCCTAGTTTCTTCAAAAAGAACCGCTCATAGAAGGCTAGTAGAAGAAAAATTGTCAGGACTTTGTGCTGTAAGAAAGTCCAAAACAAAGGCAATAAAGATAAAATATTTTGCTTGGGATAGAGAGCATCACCACATGACGGATGAAGACTGAAGTAAAGTAAGGATATTTGTATTTTTAAAACTTCTTCTTCATTAACTTAAACTCCTTCTTTGTAAATTTTAATCGTGTTTATCAGACGAGTCATATCTCAAATTCTGGCAGATAAATTCTAGCTGAAATTCTGACATCTTAAATTCTGGCTTTGTTTGGCTGTGTCCTGGAGGTTGCATTGTTTAAAAGATTAAGCATTCTGTAAAGTTTATAGTATGGTTTACAATCATTTGCAAAGGAGTTGTACGGCTTCACATTGTACAAGGAACCATCAGGAAAGACTAATATAGAGAAGTATTGATAACTCACCTGGTGTCCCAACTTAGAGAATGGTTGCCAAATGGTGAACAATTTATTTTTATGCGTTATTCAGGACATTTCTACAAAGCAAGAAGCATTACAATCTTTTTGCAGACAATAATATGCCAAATTTACCCTTGCCAGGTAATTTTCCGAATATGAATCCAATTGAAACAGTTTGGATGATCACAAATCGCGAAATTGCAAAAGAAACAATAGCAATTAAACTCCAATTAATTGGAAACCTATTAAATGTAGAGTTTTGCGATCCCTGAATAAAGAAATGTTTAGTTTAGTTTTTATTAACATCGCACTAGAAGGAACACGAGGAATATTGGCGATGGACCTCGTAATTTTGAACCACGGTCAAGTGACGAGGACGACACCTGAGATGGCACCCCCTCTCCTATCATCCATACCAAGCCAACGGGAGGACTTTGGGCCCCGACAGATTTAACGTGCATCAGCTCCGGCTGCACGGCGTGTCTTTGGCGGCCAAGGATCGAAACCGCGACTGAACGAAAACCGCCGGCCACGAATCCGAAACCATGACCATTAGGCTACCGCGGCCAATAAAGAAATGTGCAAAACAATGTTATATAAATCATGCCCAGGTCCAATAAAGTCTTAAAAATAATAAAGAAAACATTACTAAATAAATATACTAAATTATTAACTCTTTATTATGTTGCCTGAAATTTTTATAAGAATTCCATTTAATTTATTTTCTGAACTGAATTTATTTTAAATGTAATGAGAGAGAACTATGCAGAAATGGTATATATTTATAAGCCATATTATATACTAATATATCAACTCCGAAATTTTTGTGAAGAACTATATTAATATGGTAAATCACTGTATATATAAAGCTTCCCTATCAATAAAATAATAAGTACTACTGAAAAGCATGTAGCATACAATATGTAATTCGTGAAATACAAAAATAAATTGAGTCATAAGATGATAAGTATTTCACTTGATTCTTGAAATAACATTTTCATGTAATATGTATGCAAATTATCAATGCGATATTTTATGAGAAATAAATTTAAATTGATCTTTAGGAATGGAATATGTATTTTTCATATTATGTCTGGATTTTTCTCAATTACCCATTATAATGCATTTCTTTAAAAAGCTATCCAAACAGAATTTTCTTTCTAGAAGTAATTATCAAAATGAAATAAAAGTGTTCTTAATAATATGAGAAATAGAAAAAGGATATCGAACTTTATTAGCTAAACTTAAAAAAAGCAAGTTTTTTTTAAAAATATATTAATGAAAAATAATTTTCAAAGGGAAAAATAAAATAACTGTTTTTAATTCTTAAGCATATTTTAATATTGTTAAAATAATACATTTTTAACTTTCATTATTTTTGAACTTTGAGATATTTCATTGTCATTTGAGCAAATAGATTATTCTTAGGTTATGAACATACTGTTTATTATCAGTTTAAACTGTTTGGTAGTAAATGTAGCAAAATAAGATTTATATTACTTTCAATTCACTATACATTGAAATGATTCGAATCGTACTACACAAAAATTGGCTTATATAATTTTATACAATACTGCGCATTATACATGTAGGTAAAACTCATATCTAAATCAATCCAAATCAAATTAATATTCCCCCTCAGTGTGTATTTTGTATTGAAAAAATATCACTACGACCTCTCAAATTTACAAAATATTTTCTAATTTGTCATATCTTTGAAATTATAATAAAATAAATAGTGTGTTAAAATCATTAAAATCCTTCAATTTTGTAACTTAAAAAAAAATCTGTTCTACAAATTCTTAACTTAAAAATTCATCAATCAATTTTATGTATTTTAATACAAGGTGTAAGTATACCAGAAAATATTTCGAATTATATTTTTCTTATAAGTAAGGAATTCACAGTTCAATAGGTGTTATAAAAACACAATGTATTTGAGATACAAATGTCTGTATCAGTAATGCTTCATTACCTTGCTAGTTTATTAGTCGGTTATATTGATTATTAAGAAGCAGAATAATAGAAACGTACCCATTTTTATATTTTCTTGAATAAAAAGCTATTTATTTGTTTTAAAATTAAAATGATGGGAAACTAAGCATTTATATACAATGTTATGAACCGAAAAATATAAAAATAAATAAATTATGAAAAAATACAAGTAGATTACATAACATTTTTGCATGAAAACGTTAAAAATAACATAATCTAGAGTCACCACAGTTATTGAAAGAAAAAGCATGTTGTTTCTCAGTAGCCAATTATAAGATCGAGTTTGGGAGGGTGGAAGGTAATGTTTCAAAAACCTCTTGCGAGGGAATTGAGCTCCGAGTTCCAATTATTGTTCCACAACCTACCCATCAGGAAGAGGGACGAATCATGCTACACTCATACCGGTATAGTGTGAATGTGGAGGTTTGGATGGGAGCCATGGTATAATCCTTGTCTTCTAACAATTATTTTTTAATTTCGAGGCATACAGGAGCCAAGTCAGATTTCAGACCAACATAAAATGACCTCTTCCCTCACTTCATAGTCCTTAATCTACGAGTAGCCTCCAGATAGTTCGGAGGATTAGAAACAATAAAAAAAGCATAAAAATTTCAATGCAATATGTATTTCCTCCTATAAAACTGCAGTTTATAAAAATAATTTTATTTCGCACTTAAAGGTATTTGTTTATGAAAAAAAAATAATGTATTTTTCTTTCATACTTAATTGAAAATTTAAAAACAGTAGAGTTAATCCCCAAGAATATCGGTTAGTTCTTATACCAAAATGTGGTTTGTATTATTAAAACAGTTTAATAGAAATATTTGGCAGACCAGCAATCCCAATTCTGAAAAGGAGAAGAAATGCAGCAAAAATCGGAAGAAGTCAGAATTACACATCTACCATGCAATATGCCAGAAATACTACTTAATTCTTTTATTATGCTATGTACAAGAATTACTATTATATGACTTTTATTATGCACAAAATTATTCCTCATCCTCATAACTTAAATCAAATTAAATTCATCGCACATAAGTGAAAGAAATAATATTCAAGGAGGTTCCTAAGCAGCTCGAGCATAAAGGATTTAAGAAGAAGACGTTTCATTTACATTAACTTGGAAAGAATAATTATATAAATACTAAATAAACGTAATAAAATAAAAACGAGCCTTCTACAATTGGCCATTAGGAATCGATGTTATATTCCAGAAATTTTAATGAATACGAACTTAAAAATAAATTTAAAAAATTAAGTTAGCTATTTTTACAAATATATATTTTATATCTTTAAATATAAATAAATAATATATTAATCTTAGTTTTGAAAATCATCCAAGTTTTACTTGTTTGAAAATGTCGTGTACCAGCATCTAAAGATATCGGTATTGATGATGAGTCAAATTGTAGGGTGAGTCATGACTCCTTTTAAAGACCCGTTGGAAATGAGATCTTGGCACATTAATAGTCAAAGCACAAAAGTCCTCTCACAGGCAAATTTGCAAGCTGAGAGAGGAGGTGGGGCCTGGTGACCCACGCTCACCAAACACAATAACACATTCACCTATCTTAGAAACTCAAATTAGTATTTTAAATGTCATGAAAAAACAATATTCATAATGGGATAGAGATGATATATATATGAGAGGAGACATATAAGAGAGATGAAGGTCTGCATAACATAACACACATATATGGAATATATGGTGTATATATATACAATGTACAATATCACATAATATATAGAAAGAGAGGAGGTGGTGCAAGAGCTATAGAGTCATATATGAGGCAGCATATAGAGAATGTTAAGAGACAGACAGCAGCATAAAATATAGTAATATGTATAAGTACGAACAGCACACCATATTATAAAGCATGTTACCTATCATAAATGTAGTCTAGCACAATATTCTTCAATGTGTACTTTTGATCTGGTGAAGGAAATTTTCTAATGTTTTATCTCTTTGCTGGAAGCTAAATAAGGTTTAATAACTATTTGATTCTAATATTTTTAAAAAATCTTGTCAAAACGAAACATCTATAACTTAATAAGTGTTCGGCACTGTTTTTAAGTTCTGAACGCAGTTGCTTCAGCGATGTGATAACCTTTAGAAATCCATGACTACCTTTCTGAAGAGAAAAATTGATAATTTCGACTAGGATGATAAAGTTCCTCTATTCAGGTGAATTCCGAGTGGTTATTTATTCTTTAAATTATTTTACATTATTCTTTCCTGTACTAATTATCTAGTATCTGGTATAATTGGTGTTTTTCTTACTGGATTTATAGATGATCGGGTCATGTCACTGAAGCTTTCTTTTTTAGGAAAATTTATCTCTCGAGAATGTGATTCCTAGTAATTTTTATAGCAAATTACTGAAGTGAGCCTGACTGTCACTAGAATACTGAGTGCTCAAGACGGAACTCCTTGGTGTCTTGGGAAGTCTAAATGAACTGGTATATTGCATTCCATTCATGTAAGATTTCAAATATTCTTACTTTCTTTTCCAGTGTCTTTTGAGTCCTTACCATTAAGTTTTACTCTTCATAACTATTACATTTGCTTTCTAGAAACTCAAATTTAAATAATCTTTTATTATAACTTAGAAATCTATTCTTAAGTGCCATGTACATTTTTATTCTTTTCTGAACTGTCTGTGTGAAGTAATTTAATATTTATATATATTATATTATATACATATATTTATAAGCAATCTTTAGTGAGCATATTACAATCTCAAGGTCCTCTGTAACCAATGTGACCTGAGACTTTGAACTGCAGAAACTAAATTTGAACTCTGGAAATTGGCGATTAACAGAAGCACTTAAACAAGAGTCCATTGTGTTCTCCAGAGAGTTTATTAATTTTTAGGAGAATATTCTAATCTCAGTCTGCCTTCTGGGAGTAATTTTAGGCCAACCTTTGTAATAACCACAAAATACGCTTTAGATATTAAATTTTAAGGAAATAAAGATTAATCTTAATGTGATACTCTTTAAGATAATTAATCTGTCCAACTTATAAAGGCAGATGATTAATCACTGATACTTTTAAGATAATATCTGTTCAATTTGAAGGCAGATCAGATTTAATTTAATGGTGATATTTATTTAAGATATTTCTATTCTGCATTAGTGCTAAGAACAGAACTAAAGTAGATACTTTTCACATTTTTATTAAAGAGGTATTTTTGGCAGTCACTAGATCAGGTTTTGATTTTAGATAGGCACCTCTACTGTGGTAAATTGAGAATTAGATGAGTTTGTCTCCTAAGAGGCGTAAAGATGAATGCTGAAAGGTTATGGTGCTTGTAAACTAGGTCTTGAATTGCGCTTATGATGTGCAATAAAGTCAGATGTCCTGAAAACAAGTCATTTTATATTCTCTTACATAGTGGCACAGCTTATATGGAATATGATGGGAGCAAGCTACTAATACCCGAATAACCAGGACAGCTGGGTCTAGTCTAAGAATCACATGGACACGCTTAGACAACTATGTACTCTGAACTAAATATCTTCCTATACTAGTACATCTTCAATTCATTCTGAACTACATACAACTGAAATATAACACCAGTATTCACCACTCTAAAATATACTGACCTGTTCTAATCCGCTTTGTTTTGTATCTGAGGAAGCTAACCTGTAAAATATAAAGCCAGGAGACTCCTAGATATTGCTGGCAGAGAAATCTCACACACATTCAGCCTTACCAAATTCAACGCAGGAATCTAACCTTGAATTAAAATAAATATAGTTCCCAAAACTAAGTGCACCACTAGTTTTAGATTATCTTCGATGATCAAAGAATATTATCAAAGTCTGATGAATCCATTCATTACTTAAGTTTCTAGAAATTTTAAATAAATCAGATAAAGAAATATCCCTCTTGAGATGAGGCTGCACACACCATCCTGAATAACTAAAGTGCATTACAATAGTCTTGTGCTCATTGTTCAGAGATAGGATTTCCACTAACTTACTCCAAGCCCACACAAGTAATCTGTACTGGCAAATCTGGAAGCAGCAAGAGACACTATTCATCGGGAGCATCATTCTCAAGAGAGCTTAAACAGACGAGAGTCTGGTATAACAGACGTGCTGAAGGGATTCTAACATGATTTTTAAATCTCAGGAATAGAGCTAAATTTGAGCATTAAATTGGTATTATTTGGAAACAAACTGCAAAAATTAATTAAATGGGACAAATATCAAAATAAATTATCAATATGGTTCATTGGAACTAAGACGCGGCCAAGTGCTAATACAAAGAAGGATTATTGTAATCTATCTTAGATATGGGATCTTTGAAATTTAGAGAGGCACACAATGTTGTGCCATGATAATCGAGTGTCAGATTTATAGCACAAATACAATAATTAATTATTTAAATAACATATAAGAGTTCATTTTAACTTGTACCACGGCACCTTGTTACATGTATGAGAAAGCCTTTTGCAAACATTTTTAAAATGTAATGATAAAATGTTCTTCTAGTGTCATCCATTATATTTACTAAAAGAATTGAATTTATTTTGAAAAGATTAAATGGTAGCCAAAAAGAGAGAGAAAGAAAACTGATATCTACAATTCAGTCAAAGTAACTCCTGAAAAGATAGAATTGATAACCATGTAGTATAAATTATCTAACTCTCATCGAGATACAACATGTACATTCTGTTAATTGTTGAAAAATTATACTTGACGGTGTAGTATGCCTTTCATCCCAGGATGACTTATAACACTCTTAGCCATAAGAGGCATTTTTGATTGTCATAGGAGTATTTTATACGAGCACAAATTTATTGTCTATACTTCTTGTAAACTAGTTTTTATTTACTCCTATGTATAAATATATTGTTTATAAACGATTTTAACATTTAAAACAGGAAATGTTCTAAATAATATATTTATTATCCTCTTTACACACTATGCATAAGCCTTGTATACACAAAACAAGATTTTAAGTATATATTTATACTCACAGAGGATTTATATTACATTTATATACCCAGACTTATGGGTCACATAAACTATGTAATAAAAACATCTCAACCTGATCATTTGGTTCTATTGATCTTGTTTGTGCTGCATTTCATGCCTTCCTTTTAGGTTCCATAATTCACTTACCTGATTCAGCTAAATGCCTTTATCGTTGTCATATGTTCCTGCCAAGCTATTATCTTTTATGAGAAGTAATCCAACTGTTCTGTAATCAATCACATGAGATTTGACCACATTTCTGATAATCACAGCTGAGATAGAGAATCAGCTGTTTATATTTGATTGCCTAATATTTTATGAGATATAACTGTATAGTTTTCAGCACCCTCCTTAAAAACGTGTGTCTTGTAGAAATGATTTGAACACAGAATCCAATTAAAAGAAGGAAAACAATAAAAAGCATTAAATACATCACTAGTTTTAAAACAACGTCCTACAGAAACAACCATTACTAAAAACATTTCTAGAACTGATAAGGAAAAGAAACGAGCAACACTTCATTAAAAATTAGCCTAAATTTTGATGTTATAAGAAGATTCAAGTGTTATAAGAAGATGCAAAAGATTCAAACTTTATCCTATTAAATAAATTACTATAACTTAGATCTTGTGGTCGTAATCAATGTAAATATGAGATTATATCAAATTTTACTGTGCAATTTGTGAAGTAAAATAATATAAATTTAAACAATTTAAATATATTTCGAATGTTAGATTTTAAAAGAAATTTTATTAGTTTTAACTATTTTTTCTGGTCATAAGTAGTAGTTATTTGCTTTAAAAGGTCTGTTCTAGAATAAAAAAAATAACTTCTGAGAACACGATAAGGAAATAAGTATGTGAAAAATAGTTTCTATAATTATTTTGAAGGGTGTTTACATGGCTTTTATTTTATTTTATTTTTTTGTATGAAATTTTTTCTATTAAAAGCTATAAAATAGAAAAGAGAACCTAAAGCTCAAAAGTAAATCTTTGTGTTACGAAATATCAATTTTATCTGAATTAAAAAAAAATGGCACCATTCTAGAACTTCATATTTGATAGCTATTTGTTTGAACTTCATTAATTCAATAATTGTTATTATTTAAATTTCGTAATGTCTCATCAAAAATTATAATTTTTTAAGAAGTGGCCTTTGATATTTGTTCATTTTGATATGATATTTACTCTCTTACTGAAATTAGCAGGCATTTAATCAAATTTGATAATATCAAGTTTTCATTCAGCAGAGTTTAGCTCTTGATTAAAATTTTCAAATTCAGTATTAGTCACAAATAGAGTTCCTGCTTTAATTAAACTTATGACTTTCTACAAACAAAAGTCTAATAC
>BMAW01111979.1:0-25480 GCA_019974015.1 Nephila pilipes
GACTTTTAAATTACATTGATATCATTCTAAGATTAATACTACACTACGAAATTGATAGCTGATAAATTTCATTTTTTTTAAAAAAAATTTAGATTAGTTCAAGCAAAACACGTTTTGGGCTTATCATTTTTGTTGCATATTGCAAAGTACTTGATCTATTTATGTCAATGTGTAGACCTTCACATCAATGAGAACGGACACCTGGATGAAACAATTGTAAAATTAATAAGTAACTGCTTGAGAACAGAAAAATAACAATCACCTTGTCACAATGGATTTATAACATCAAGAAAGGACTTGACCCATAGGTGGAGTCAATAGACATTAAATCTGACCATAAATTGATTAGAGTTTTTTTTATAGAAAATATAATCTATTACAAATATGCAAATTATTTAATTGTGTAAAGGTAACCGTCGTAGCCTAGTGGTCATGGTCGCGAATGCTTTGCATCGAGTCTTGGGTTCGAGCCTGGATGCCATTAAAAACCTATCATATAGAGGGATGTAATGCACGTTAAATCTGTCGAGTCTCATTGTTCTTCCGTGTGGAAGTTTGGTGATTCAAGTGCAACCAAGTTAGGCCTCATCACTTCACCGAAGTTCAAAATTACGGTGCCCGCAATAGCCTAATGGTTATGGCCGCAGAGTCACGGCCGGCAGTATTCGACAAGTCATGGGTTCGAGTCTTGATTCCACCAAAGATACGCCATGTAGCAAAGCCTAATGCACGCGAAATCTGTCGGGGCTTAAAGTCCTCCCTTGGCGTTGTGTGGATATTAGGAGGTGGAGGAACCAGCTCAGGTGTCGTCCTCGTCATTTGATTGAGATAGAAATTTGTGAAGTCCGTTGCCAATGGCCCCCGTATTGCTTCTAGTACGACGTTAATAAAAATCATTCAATCAACCAATGAAATTTAGGAAGTCCAACAGCGTTCTTATTTTTAAGCGCAACTTTATAATAAATATTCAAATCGTTATAGAATATTTTAAGCGTTAAGGTGTAATTAAACCAGTGAGTGAGTGAACGTAAAGTTTATTGGCGCAAGAGCCAGATGGGGCTATGCTGCGCCAAACAAGATGTAACGGTGGTCTAGATGTGAAAAAATTGAAGAAAAGACAAAAATTGGTTGACAAGAAGAAGGGTCGAAAATATAGAAGGATCGCTAGGGTAACCCTTGTTTACCAAAGATAGTAAGCCCCATGGGAAAGAAAAAGATCACAATTGTGTCTCGGGGCCCGCACTTACCAAGAAGATAATTCCCTGAGGTTTTCTGATATAATCCCCAGGGGCAGGGTGCCCGACTTCACCCCCAGACGCTGGGTACCCATTTTAGTCGCCTCTTGCAACATGCATGAACTACAGTGGGACTATTCTGTCATTTCCGGTCTGCGATTAAACCAACATTGCTAATGTGTTAAATAATTTAATACAAGTGGGTGTTTATCCCCTTGTATAATTAATAGACGAAACGAGTAGCTACATAATATCCATTTAAAGTTAAACGTTCTGATGTTCAGTCAAGAATTTTGTTTTCTCTTGGCGTCAATTTATTAAATTCTGAGTTTTCTAAGGAAAAATAAAGAAATCAATTCAGTAACTTTTCTTTATTCCATCACTTGATGGTTTGGCACGTTTTATAATTCGACACGTTCTATTCCTTCTGTCTTGTTGCGGAGTTGTTGCACTCTATATTTTAGTACAGTAGAGTGCCAGCTGAGATGTCTTTCTCGTCACTTGACCAAGAATTAAAATGCCGAGGTCCATTGCGAATGGTTCTTGTGTTGTTTGTTAGCACAACGCTAACAAACAATCTTGTAGAATCGGGAGTATATTTAAATAGAAATGAAATACAGAAGGAATATATGAATTCATGCATTTCACTTCTTATACCATGCACGAAATATTGAATCCAGATTTTGATTTGTTTGATATGTCCGAAAAAGCTTTTGAAAAATTAAGAAAAAAAAAATATTATTTAGTTTTAAGTCGCAAATAAAATAAATTTAAGAGAGAAAGAAAGAATTTCTTAAAGATAAGCCCTCGAATTGAATTGTAACATTTATTTTCATAAAGTTTCTTCATGATTAATATAAATTTATCTATCAGATATTTTTTAGTCTAATACAAAAGAATTATTAGTTAATATTACAATCATTTCTAGGAGAAAACTGAGATTTTAAATAGATCCAAACAATTTTTACTGCAATACTTTGGGTATTGATGTTAATAAATTTTTTTGTTATTAATTTAGTTTTAAAGTTTTTTTGTTATTAGTATAGTTTTAAAGTTTTTTGTTATTAGTTAGTCTCGTAATTTTGAGCCACGGTCAAGTGACGAGGACGACACCTGAGCTGGCACCCCCTCTCCTTACATCCACTCCACGCCAACGGGTGGACCCCGACAGATTTAACGTGCATCAGCCCCTGCTACACGGCGGGTTTTAGCGGCCAAGGATCGAACCCGCGACTGAACGGAAACCGCCGGCCACGAATCCGAAACCATGACCACTAGGCTACCGGGGCCACCGATGTTAATAAAAAGAAGGGTTTGTGGGTCATGGTTCTCAGATGCAACGACGCGGACGCGTGAAACTAGGTTGATAATTGTGAACATATTGAATTAATTTTAGATTCGTAGTATATTTTCTAAAATGAAATGTTCAATCATATTTTTGGTATACACTGTGTCTTCGGTCTTGAACGAAACGTTGCAAGATTACGATTCTTGGATCACCTGAAATCTCTTACTTTTATAAAGGAGGCTGTCTTTGAATCGGGCAGAAAATTAACAAGCCGATTTTTGATTTAAAAATCATATTTTCTTTCTTTTTTTTTTATTCTTGAAACGTCTCATCCAGATATCTATCGAGACCACCGACACAGTATTCACATGTTACACAGAATGAGCATTGTGCCCTCTTTAAAAAAGAAAGAAATGAAAAGTATCAGTGGATTTCATACACATTTTCAATTACACAATTGGAGATTTAGTTTAGTTTTAGATTTTATTAACGTCGCACTAGAAGCAACACGAGGGCTATTGGCGACGGACCTCGTCATTTTGAACCACGGTCAAGTGAAGAGGACGACAACTGATTTGGCACCCCTCCCCTCTCCTAACATCCACACCACGCAAACGGGAGGAATTTGGGCCCCGAAGAGATTTAACGTGCATTAACCCCAGGCTACACGGCGGGTCTTTGGCGGCCAAGGATCGAACCCGCGACTGAAAGAAAGCCGCCGGCCGCTAGTCCACGACCTTGACCACTAGGCTACATACACAATTGGAGAACGACTTATTCTCATATTTTATGCTAAGGAGAATTATGTGACAATCACCCAACTGACTCCGGATCAGAAGGATTTTAAACATCACACAATGAAATTGGCCAAAACACGTTCTAACAATAATTTTTTTTAACATTATTGAAACATTTGAAAGAGATTTAAATCAAGAAAACAAAACATAACCCTACGATCAGATTAGCTAACAATAAATAAATAAATAAAACTAAAGGTGAAGAAAATTCGAAGTGGAAGAGAGAACGTGGTAATTTCCTCGGCGATTCTCCTAATTCTCTGTCATCCAGGGCTACCATACCCACTAACACGAGTATAGCGATAGCAGAAGGATTTCAATTCACTTCAACTGTGGTTTGCTCGACTAGAACAGCCGGTTCATTCTCATAGTGGTTAGAGAGACGGCAAGCATGAATGGTAAGGAATCACCAGCCACGCATCACAATTGCCACTCATTAGTACAGTTCTGGAGTATATTTAATAACTACACACTTATGACGTCACAATCTACTGTGCTTCCGATAATTTATCCTTCATAAAGGGAATGGGAAATCACTATTTTATTCATTTTTTATTATTCTTTGTAGCAGAATCAAGATCTTATTCGAACGAATCATCGCAAAAAGTTTTCTCTATGATATTAAATTTTAGTTTAGGCAATAAGAGCTTTGTATGTTATGTTCTTTGGATTGATGTTGATGGTGGTTTCATCATAGCTAAGCCAATTTTATCTACCACCGGGTTGGATGTTGGTTCTTATTAAAAAAGTTTCATGCTCGATAACGGGATTTTCGAGTTTTATTAAAAATTCATCCAAGCGAAGAAAAAGTTCTTCAGCTAGTTTAATATAAAAGCGAACAAATATCATTAAATGAAGTTCCAATCAAAAATGGAAATGATGAGTAAAAATATAGATAATTATAATATATAATTAGAAAAAAATTATAGGTATTATTTTTCTCTAGCGGTTTTAATAATGCACAGTTGAAAAATTTGAATATCACAAGGATACCAACATTACGATGAATATTTTCTTTATTATGAAACAGTTAAGGTAACAGACACCTTAAAACGTTTCACATTTTCTTAAAACGTTGCTGTTAAAAACACTGAACTTTTAGTCCATTCTATATTATTTATTTGAATGTGATAAATAGCAAGCTATAAAATTGAAATTTAAAGCTGCAAATAAATGTGCCACAAAAACAAACACGCTAACAAAATCTGTGTTTCTGTTATTTTAAAAAAATCTGTAAAGCTTTTGGATTCTGGAACACTTGTCTCAAAATCATCAATATTCATAATGTAACGTTTTCTATTTTGTAAAATTACGTTATTTCACTAAACTCTCACAAATTTTAAATATTGCTGAATAATTGCATAACGATTAAGGGAAATTTGAATCGAGCAATTCAAAACTTTTAAAATTTTATTAAATTTAAATGTTTAAATTATAATTATGTTCAATACTTAAAATGTAATGCTTGTAAATATTCTATGAAACTGTTAAGTTTTAAACACGATGTAATTCATGTAATTAAGATGTATCTGAATCAACTGCATGATTCACGAATGCAAATATATCTAGTGATTATTAGCTGGACTTATAAAATTATTTATGTGCATAATGTGATTTTTCTATAAATAATCAGATGCATTAGCATACAGATAGCTCAAAGATAAGAAAAAAAGATTTCCATTGTGTTTAATCTCAAAAATTGAAGATTATTCAAAATTGGCACATAAATCAACTAATTTTCTCTTGCCGAAGATATCTCAGTGATTTTAGTGTATATTAAAAGCAACATTTTTACAACTATTTAAAATTAAAGTAATTTTAATAAATTCAAAGTAAGTTTTTTACTAACGTAGTTCTTAGAAGCAACAGGAGTGATATTGGCAATGGACCTCGTTACTTTAAATTACTATAAGTGATGTGGAGGAAATCTGAGCTTGCACATCCCTCTTAGTTTAGTTTAGTTTTTTATTAACGTCGCACTAGAAGCAACACGAGGGCAATTGGCGACGGACCTCGTAATTTTGAACCACGGTCAAGTGACGAGGACGACACCTGAGCTGGCACCCCCTCTCCTAACTTCCACACCACGCCAACGGGAGGACTTTGGACCCCGAACAGATTTAACGTGCATCAGTCTCGGCTACACGGCGGGTCTTTGGCGGTCAAGGATCGAACCCGCGACTGAACGAAAAAACCCGGCCGGTAGTCCACGACCTTGACCACTAGGCAACCACGGCCCCTTACACATCCCTCGCCAATTTTACACATACCTACAAATGGCCTTCAGTTAAGCCTTGTTTATTTAACGTGCATTAGCCCTGCTACATGGATGGTATTTAAAGTCATCAGGACTCGAACCCACTACTCGACCAAACAACGACGGCCTTGAGTTCGCAATCATGGCCAACAGAATATTAAGGTCAGATATTTTAAAAAAAAATTAAAGAACACTTAAACGTACACTGAGAAAAACGGGTATGCAAAATCGAGTAGAAAGTGCTCACTTTTGAGTACGTCACATACTCAAAATAGTTCCAATCCCAACATACTCATATTTGAGTCTCGCACATACTCATTTTTGTTCGTACTCAAAATGGAAACTTCACATACTCATTTCTGAATATAATCTTGTATCAATTATGAGTGTGGAATAGAAAAATGAGTGTCATGTATTTATTTGTGAATATGTTACTGCATCAAATATGAGAATCAAACAATCCAGTGAGTATGTTTTGAATTGATTTTCCGATACTGTTGTTGTATCGAAAATGAATTTTAAACAGAAAAATATATATCAATTAAAATTTTCAGGGAAATAAATAAGCGCTCCTTTATTTGCAAGTATCATTTTCTTCATCTTATATATTATTTTACACTTTATGAAGTTTTTGTTACAAAACTTCGGTTGAATCGAAGTTGGAGGGGGCCTGGCGAATTTTAACTTTCTTTTGGCGATAAATCGCTAATGTGGTTACCATGCAGGTTTGTTTATGGTAACCCTATAAAATCTGTAAAAGGGGATTCGACGCCATCTTCTCTCGCTTCTCATTTGAAATACCCGCCTTGGTGTCATTCTGGTACTTCATTTGCCTTCCAGGCACGACGCCATCTTTTTTTTTTCTTTCGGAAGCTCCGAGTTTGAAACACCCGATTTGGCGCCATCTCAAAAAAATCGCCAAGGGGATCCATCAAAGTTCGATTTTACCTGGAATTCTTGTCGAGCATCATCGCTGTATAGTCATCGATAAAAAAAAATGTAGCAAAATGGCTCAAAATTTTAACAACACTGCTTTTTGAATACTGTAATGTTATTCTATAAAATATAAGCTTCATACACAAATATTTACATGCATGAAAATAATTTTAATGCAAATTAAAGTAAGAAGTCACTAAGCTACGATTACGATGCAATATGAATACAGACAAAAAAACACCTGCAAAGCACAAATAACTACTCACAGAAAATCATTTTCAAATCATAAACCAGAAAATCATGATCAATAACATTTCAACAACATTTTTATATCTTAAATAAAAGAATCTTTCTGTAGTGGTGAGTGAGTCACTGGAAAAAAAAAATGTAAACAAACACAGACGCGAAAATGAGTATGCGTACTTACTCATTTTAATATTCCTGTATTCTACCGCGTATAGCGTGGTAAATACGAAATATAGTTCGAAATATTAAAGCAAACCATATTTGTTTTTGAAACCCACTTTGTAAAATACGTAGTCAGTATATAAAAGGAACTTTTATAGTCCTTATATCTGTAATTATTCTTTGAGAATGCTGATTTCCCATTTTTTTTGGTTTTGAATACTTGTAATGTTCACATTCGATAAAGGTATACGCTCAAATCTGATACAAACATACTCATTTCAAAATGAGTACCTCTAGGTATTCATTTTTGAGTATTTCTTTTTTCTCCGTGTAAGGTATGCCCATTTTTTCAAAGTTAAAAGAAATTGCTCGCTTGTTTTTTGTAAAATTATTTGTATCATTTATATATGTATTTCAAACATATCTTTTAATACTTATCAATTCGATAAAATGATACTAATCTATATGATCAGCTAACTATTTCCCCCATTAATTAATAAGCAATTTCCTATTTGTATAATATATATATCATCAACATCTACCGTTGAAAATTTTCATCAATTCGTGCAGTAAACATTAGTTTACTTTTCTGTTGGAACTACAGCATTTATATAAAATTTACCTTATTGCATTCCTAAAGTTTACCTTAGTCACATAATCCTTGATGTTGCAATAAATATTTAAATAAAGAAAAGCGAAAAACATGAATTTTTTTTTCAAGTAAAAAGCATTTGCTTTATAGCCATTAGCTTTAAATTATCTAACATTACAAACAGCAAATGGTTAACGAAAATAAGAATTTAAGACATCGAGAAACAAAAGAAAGAAAACTTTCTTGACGCTAGGCGTAATAAGATAAATGCTTAAAAACATACTTTCAGAAAACATTTTTGTAATGCTTTTCCATTTTCCCACCTTTAAAAGTGACAGTTAAGCCTTTTTTTATTTAAGTTATTTTTTTTTACGAAAATGGAACTTGTTAAAATTCACTATTTGATTCTATTATTATTTTTTTGTTCTTTACAAGAGGTTTCAACGATTTTCTCTTCGAGTTATTCAAACACTTGTTTTGAAATGTCTTCTTTTATTCGGAACATTTCCCCCCCTACTGGATAACAAAACAAAGTAAATAATATTACGTATTCGAGGGCTTACGAGTCAAAAACAAACTACGTAAAAATGAATCGTACAAAAATGCGGTTGCTGAAAATATTTGTTACTGTACATTAAAATGTTTCTCGAAATTTCTATAAAAAGTTTAAAATGTGTGAAATGTGTGTGTTTTGCAACATAATTATTCTTGGAAAAAATGTTTAAACAAATTTAGAAGTCGCATAGGTAAAAGGATTGTAATGGGTGATAATGTAAATCTATGCTAATTTCACAATTACAATTTGTTTCATTCTTTTATCACATTTTATGGCAGCAATTTTATGAAGTTGAAACAGCTGCAAACGAAAGTCATGCATACAAGTATTCCAACAATAACTTATAATAAGCATTTTCTCTTATTAGCTAAACTTTTTGGCGTATTAGCGCTCTTGGCGAAACAGAATTCGCCAATGAGGATGGGAAAAAATATAAATAAAACGGATTCATTCCTATCCTTGTTTTAAAAGATACTAGCTGATACCCGCCCGTTCCTCTGGGCAGAGAAAATAATATAATATTTTGGAACCTATACGTAAAATATCAAGAAATTTTCAATTTTTAAAACATTAATAAATTTTTTTTAGAAATAGATTGTCTGTAATAACGGTTATCCACGACTTTCAAATATATGAGAAAAATAAAATATTTTAGTAAAAAGTCACCCCATATGTATATAATATGGATAAAATTCATTCCACCGTATACATGGTACACCTAGTATTGCCAAAGATGCAACCCTTTGTCAGAAGATTCATCATGTGCTTAACTTTCAAATGAAATACCCTCGCAATGGCATCGTGTCAATCATAAGATTTAAATCCTTTCATCAAGACATCTTTGATTTCTGACCATTTAGGATTTCAAGTGAATGTAATCCTTAAAATAAAGTCGAGCAAGTCGAGACGTCCAAAACGTCTTACTTATGTCATAGCCTCTTGAGTTCGTTCATGCATGTAGCGAGGTCCTCCAGTAAACGAAGATTGTCTTGCGTGTGCGCTACTCCGTAAGAAGTCGCCATTTTAGTATTTTTCAAAATCCCGCTCAGTTTTGGAGCTAAACTACACTTTCGCCAACCGCGGGATTCCAAACTCATTTATTTCTATCGCTAAATCTGTACGTTTCTTATTTTCGACATGTAAGAAATTTCACATAAAGAGCCCCTTCGCCAAAATCTTTGCAATCCTCCATCAGCGCTTCAATATTAAATTATTTGGTATTTTTCCATTTCGTGCGCGCAAATCTCACCAAGTAAACTTAATTGCTGACAATACACAGTATACATATAAAAAATTATATTCCGTTTGGCGTCGGTTATATAATTTTTTGCGATAATGTCGCCAAAAAATAACATAACCGACAGATAAGAGTAGATGAAAGGATGGAAATTACATTTTGGGTAAGACTTCCGTAAAATTGGTTCTTAGTGGGCGACATCGTAAAATGAGTAACTATGCTAAATTTCAAGTCAATCGGTTTTATAGTCTTCGAGATCTTGTGATGAGTCAGTCAGTGGTATTTCGCTTATATATATATATATATATATATATATATATATATATAGATTACGCATTCTCTTTTTCTTCTTTTATTATTTTTTTTCATCAAAAATTGTTATATGTACACTTATTGACAGTTATCAAGCGGAGATGATGCTCCAAAGTTTGCGATCTTTTTGGACCGTTTTGCGAAGAAACGGAAGAAGTCAAAAAGGTCTGTTTCCGCCAAAGGAAAAAATAAATGCTTTTAATTAGTTTAGAATATGAATTCAATAACAAAATTTTCTTATGAGTGATGTGGATGTCTACAAATGTTATTTCCTATGCTATTTTTACAAGGAAAACTCGAAGAAGGATTTTGACTTTGTGTTAGTAAAAGCTTCTTCGTCTGAGACATGGTATAATGAGGTGCATATTAGATACTTATTCAGCTAAAAATTTATTTTAAGTTTATGTTTTGTAATTAAACACATATAAATTATAATTTTATAAAAATCCTATGCTTTATATCGTCCGTTTATACAGTTCGAAAACTAGAATCGGAAGATAAATATTCATTTAAAAAAATTACATCCCTTTATTAAATATTTTTAGCATAATAACCATCCCATATTTTTAAATGAAAAAGAAAAAAAAAATTAAATAAAAATGTCAATTTTAAATTGTTAAATTAAATATCAAATATTATTTATACATAAACAAGACTAATTTTGTTGAAATTATCCAATGAGGACATTAATTTTCTTTTTTTCAATTTAAGTTTTTAACTACAAAGGAATAAGACTGTAGAATTTTTAATAATTGATAACGCTTCTTAATATTAATTTATTAAAAGAACAATGCATAGGGCTATAAGTTTATTCAGTAAAAATATTAATCACTATACCAATTAATGTTTGAAAAATGCAATTAAAAATTACTTGTGAAAGAAAAAACAATGTACATGTTAGATAAAGTACTTTAAGTCATATCATAAATTGTGAAAGATAAACTTGACACATAGGCGTGTTCGTTAGCTCTCGGCCTCACTCTAGATATCGGACAACTTAACGAAAGTCATGGCGAAATTGGAAAATACCTGAAATTCTTATCGTTTTCCGATGTGGAGCCTAACACAGCATTCAAATGAGGAAATAAATGAATAAAGTAACTTTATAATATTGTACAGGATTTTTACAAAACAAAATTCTATCTTTGAAAATTTACAATTAATAACTAATAGGTACAACCTTTTCGGATACATTTTAACACTTTGAAATTTCTCTCTCTCTCTCTCTCACTCACTCATTCACTCACGTGTGTGTGTTTTCGCTTAAACTTATATTTCTCTTTTTATTTATATTTTTAATTGGTTTTAGAATATTTTAGAAGATTCGTTAAGTGTAATTTACGGTTTTTTACAGTGAAATTGAAGATTTATTCAATACTTATATATTTTTTTTTTCTGTGGCTATTTTTTGAACTTTCGTTATGTTACTATATATTTCTTATAATATAATTCACCGAAGTTTGCTGAATTCATCAGTAATGATCGGAATAGACATACATTATTCCATTTGAAAATATAGAACAGTATTAATTACATTATTTTCATAATGATCTCGTAATTATGTAATGATGTCGCATAAAACTAATTTAATTTCCTAATTTTTTCCATTCTATTTCAGAAATAAAGAGTTCATCTCCTTTTCCTGATGCAATTCCAAATTATCCTTTCATTTATTAGATCACGTGCTCTTAAAATTTGTTTAATCCACTTTCCCACTGTCATAAATTTATCAGAAATAATCCATCTAGATTATCAGACGTCAGGGAATTTCCACTGCAATTCCTTGATCTTATACTAAGTGAGTCTACGTGACAGAAAGAAAATCCCCAAATATCCATACTTATAAAATCGACTGCACAGATATTCTTCTATCTTAAGATATTCTCCTATAGATATACTCCTCTCTTTTTTATTCTGACGTACTTATGCGCCTTTCTATTGTTATTGTTACGGTGAAGCTACGAATTTCATATTGTTGTTATGTGATCTCTCTCAGCTAAAGAGGAATAAACAGCAATGAGATTTGAACTTCGCCTACTTATTAATTCCATTAAATAATTTTCTAAATTCTTAACATATAATTTTTATTAGATCAGCTTTTGTTATGAATTATAATAGTTTTGGATTTACTAATTGAAGTAAGTTTATTCATTATAAAAAATTATAAAATTTAAAATGATTACTTCGTACATATTTTTAGATATTTTAAAATCGCTTGAAAAAGGTATTTTTTAGCATATTCTTTAATTTTATACAATCAATGAATCAAACAATAGGACTGATTGTTTTCAGCATGGCGACATCGTGCCATACAGGACTGAGATGCGCACAACAAATTTTTTTGAAGGTAAAAGTTACAACTTTCTAAGTTAAATAAATATTTTTCATCATCAATTAATGTGTATAGTATGTAATTTTATGTTTTATGTTCTAATTTGAATTAAGGTACGTATCTGGAATTTTGATTATTTTTGATATGTACCATTATTGATAATGTAATTTTTGTAGTTGTAATGGTTGGATCCGTAAAACTACCTTAAGCACACATTTTTCGCTCCAAAGTGTGGGACTGTATTTTAATTACTATATCTCCGTTTTTATTCTTCATTAACTCTTTTCTTTTCTCTTATGATTCACAGTTTTTTAGTAGCTTTGTATTTAACTAAATTGTAATTTTTGAGTAAGTGTTCGTATATATTTTAAACTAAAGTCATTGTATAATTCTATTCAAGTTAGTATGTGACTTTTTTCATTATAATATTTCGTATGTTTTTAATTAAGATTTATATATATATATATATATATATATATATATATATATATATATATATAAATATATATATATTTCTTTGGAATTTATTTTAAATTGGAAAGAAACGCATTTTTTTTTAAATCACAAATAAACATAGAAATTCATTCAAAAGTCAAGAATACAAACAATGTAAAAATCAAAACTGAACCAGTAAGAAAAAAACAGAAACCAAACCAAAAGTAGAAAGATAAAATTTTCAAACTGAGAAATGAATAATGCATTAAAAAAATTTAACTGCTAAAGAACATTAAAAATTCAAAAGAAAGTACATTAAATAAATAGATGAAAGCAAAAAATATCAAAAAAACATGTAATAATTGAAATTTGTTTTAAAAAAAAAAAAAACCAAAAATTTGAAGAAAAACTGATAAATGAGAAATAACATGTTTAAAGTTATAACAGGCTTTAAGCTGTTAGGCAAGGTTATGGTAGAATTATTTACAAGATTATCCCCATCAACAAAATATATATTTAAACAGGATCTAAAAGAAAGCTTGAAAACAATAAAAACGAATTAAATAAAAAATGGAAAACAATCCAATCCCGGCCCTAAAAATGCTAAAACCTTTGTTTTAAATAAAGCTAAATAACCTTAAACCAAAATTGTTACTAAAAGCACAAGAAATAAATCAAAAAAGCAAAATAATTGTTTGCATGTGTACATACTTATATACAACGTGACCAACCGCTAGATAGCCGGTCGATAATAAAACAAATCCTTACTTTTTTCACTATATTCTTCGCTATTATAGTTAGAATTGTAGCAGTTATTCGCACTTTCAGTTTCGCCTACGGTGGCAGAAAAAAGCATTTTAAAATTTAAGTAACTTCATCAGAGAAAAAAAAAATCGCTGGAAGTAAAATAAGGGCTTTGATAAAAGGGCAATGATTAAGAACAAAGTCGTCATTAGCTCTGTGACCTCTCTACCGAAGCGGCAATCGACTAGATATGATTCGTGCTTTAAGTGGTGGTCGCACTGAACGTTTACACTTTTGTATATTTTAAAACGTTTTTCTGAATTTCACTTGGTGTGTGTGTGTGTGTGTGTGTCATCAAATTTTCGATCGTTAATTTAACCAACTTCCCATCAAGCTAGAGCTTTGAAATTTTGGGAATCGTTCGTACTCGCCTAACAATGCAATATTTAGACATTTGCGACAAGTTTTAACTAATATTTTCTTTAATAATGCAGTTTAGCCCAAACACTTGGCGCGATTTCAAAAATTGGCACCAAACTTGGCGATTTTTTTTTTTTTTTTTTGGCTGAGCGTTAAATCCGTGAAATGGAACAGGGTAGCCACATTTGGCAAAATACTGCCAAATAATTCTTGTCGCCAAGGATAAACCTTTCCTGAATTCTGGTTCCCATTTTTTTTAATAGAATGACTTACAAACTTTCAAATGCATGTTTTGATTTTATGAGTATTATGAATTTCTTAATATGCTCACAAATGTATCTTTTTAAATAAATTTTAAAGTTAAAAATAACTAACAGTTTTAACTAATATTTCAATAATTTTCTTTAATAAACTTTGCTACCATATAAAAACGTTATTTTTAAAAACGTTGGTTTTTATATCGAATTATTAAAGTGTTATTTTTTAATTTAATTTGTGCAGAAAGGTTGTAGCTTATTTAGTTTTTTACAATAAAATTTCCTTTCAATTTCTAAATATATACTTCAACTACAAAAGAAAGCAGTTCATCTTTATTTCTTAACATCGTTTCTGTTAATCTCTTAATTTATGTAATCACACTCTCTTCAAAAATGATTAGTTCGGCCTTTCTCACAATCCGAACTATGGGATATTACCTATTTGAATCTTTGTCTGCATATAAAATACCTAAAGATCCCTACATGCATTACCATGTGATCTGAATTATCCTTACTTTTACTTCCCAAACAGGGAAAAATTTGTTATTTCGTTCTTAATTGCTTGTCTTGGGGGAGGCGTGTCCACCGCTATCCCGATCAACCTCCATCTTCTCTCGTGTGATATTAATAGATTCCTTTATGGAAAATTGCCTAGTTGTGCCACGACTGAAGTACAATTATGTTTTAAGGTATCCGACTACGTTCGGAACCATGATTCTGAAAAAAAACCCCGCATAAGTGAATACATTTTTTTTTTTGATATTTAGTATCCTCTGAATTAGAATGTACATAAAAAAAAGCATTTCAAAAGTTTTTTTACAATAAAAATTTTTTTAAATTCAATTTTTTAGCATAAAAGAAGAAAGAAAAAAAAAAAGCAGCGCATTTTCAAAATATTCTCCTTTCATGAAAAATCTTTCTATCACATTGTTATTCAGCCTATGTATTGATATGATACACGTACAGAGACTGAACTATGAATTTTTAATAATTCACATTATTTGCAGAGTTATTATGAGTCGAAATAACAACTCTCGTCGCTTTTTTAAAAAATTCCTTCACCCTTATGCATTAAAATGTGAATAAATCCACTTATATACCATACATTACAAAAATCCTATTTCAGGATCTTAAGATTAATACGAAAAACATTTCTACCAAATTCCATCAATATATAGAAAAACAAACTAACATTTGAGTTATTACCTTTGAAAAATATATTCTTCAGAAAATCGATTTAAAGTTAAGACTTGTTCAGAAAACAAAGGAAATGTCCAATATTAAAATACTTATAACTTGATTTCTATGTACCGTAGCTACAAATGGAAAGTAGCTTTAGAAAGAAAAGTTTTCAATTATTTTAATGGATAAATAAAAAAAAAATCGATATTTTCTCCGAAATTCGAGTTTTTAACGTAGTTGGATACCTTAAAAATTGATAGTTAAGGGAATACGGTATTATATATTTTTGTGTGTGCATAATGATTCAGCCATAATTTGTAATAGTTTCCCTGAATAATAATTTAATTTCATAATTTCCCCCTTTCTCTCCTTTAAAAAAATAGCATTCAATCTTATTTCCAGACACTATTCCTTTTTATCTTTAATTTATGCAATCCCGCTTTCTTGAAACCTTAATGTCATCTGTTCCAAAAGATTCAGACTTGAAAAAAATTCCATAATAGACTTTCTGTCTGCAGCTAAAGTCCCGAAGAATCCCTACTCCTATACCACGTGATCTATTACGTGTAAAAAGAAAAATCTGTTATATAAAACTTAAAGTATAGGAAAATTCCTTCTCTTCTGAAAAAACTGCGCACTAGTGTTGTACAATCAAACGACGGATTTGCATTTTCAGCCCCATGGATGTGATATGCTGTCTCTCTTTCAGTTATTGCACAATAAATACAATGGAGTCAACTTTCTTTATTCAATTAAATTAAAACTTTCTATTGCTGGGTATGATTGAATGGGGTATAAATGTAAAATGTTTAAAAGAAGTATTTTTGATGAAAGATATTTTCTTTATAATACTTTAGACTAAAATATAACAAATATCCAAAAAATAATAACACGCAAAAAACGTAAGAGGAAGAAAAAAAAATTGACGTGACAACAAACATGTTGTTTATAAAAATGTTTTCAAAAACCAATTTTATAACGCCTTTTATTTCCCCGCCACTTTGAATTTAAAGTCCTTTTATTTCAAATGGTTTTCTAAAGAAAATGGAACTCGTTAAAATCCTTTCTTATTTTCGCTTCAAGAACTCCTAGATGTTTTTTTTTCTTCCCAAAAGAATCCGAATGCTTTTGTTTTGAAATGAGTTTTTCTTCGAAGAGACGTTCCTTTCCCCCTTCGAATAATGAAAATTTCACAAGACTTGCGGAGATTTTCTCACGTAAGAAAAGTTACGCAAACAAATCGAAAACAAAACACGTTTGTAGAATTGTTTCGTTGAAAAAGTCTTTTTTTTTTCATTTTGGGAAAAAAAACAATGACAAAAACTAAGCAGAACGGCGCAAAATAATCTTCTAACATTTAATAAATTCAAGGTTTCTTAATTTTTGAAAGGAATAGAAATTGCTTTCCATCAATGATTCCTTCCTAACATGTTATTCGCCCCCAAGAGAGTAAATTCAAAGATAAATAGATAATTTATTTGGATACGTAACACAGGATGATGATTTTAAAATAAAAAGAAACAAATGTTATTTGGAAGTCATTGCTCAGACGATTATTTAACTTTCGAATTAAACACTACTTCCCCAATTTTAAAAACCACCCTAAGGTATGCGTACACCTTCGGAGAAAAGTTTTTGAAATACATTGATATTTGTTATCACAATAATTTTTTTAATGCTAAATATAAACTGAAACTAAGAAAAACATTCAATAATTTGTTTTTAATTCAAAAAATAATTTTGGAGTGGAAAACACGGTGAAAATAGTACATAAATTGACTATCAGAATAACATTCATAACTCAAAAGTAAACAAAAATATCATTTTGTAAATTTTAGTTTATTCATCATATCAAATTTTGGGGTTGGTACTGAAATCGAATAATTCGAGATAATAAAACCAACGTTTTTATATGGTGGCAAAGTTTATTAAAGAAAATTAAATGAAATATTAGTTATAACTGGTCGCAAATATCTAAATATTTTATTGTTAGGCAAGTAAGAACGGTTCCCGAAATTTCAGAGTTCTAGCTTGATGGGAAGTTGGTGAAATTAATGATAAAAAATATGATGACACACTGATACACACACAGACAGACACACACCAAGTAAAATACATAAAAACGTTAAAACTAACTAAAATTAATTAATTCATCCGGTAAATTAAATGTTTGGAATGCAGTTTAACCCAACCACCCTTGGAGACAAAAATTATTCGGCGGTATTTTGCCAAATGTGGCTGCCTGGCTCCGTTTTACGTTCAGCCAAAAAAAAAAAAAAAAAAATCGCCAAGTTTAGTGCCAATTTTTTAAATCGCGCCAAGTGGTTGGGCTAAACTGCATTAATATTAGTAATATTGAAAATATTAGTTAAAACTTGTAGGAAATGTCTAAATATTGCATTGTTAGGCGAGTAATAACGATTCCAAATTTTCAGAATTCTAGCTTGATGGGAAGTTGGCTAAATTAACGATCGAAAATTTGATGATACACACACACATACCAAGTGAAATACATAAAAACGTTTTAAAAAAAAGTTATAACTATATATGATTTACACCACTGTTACAAGAAACATATCAATTTTACGACCATGAAAGTCGTAAGGATTCTTTAAGACTATATACGGTAGATACTTGCAAAATTTAAATTAATTTGGTTCGTAACCTTTTTTCATATCTACGTTGCCATAACTATATGTATATGTCGAGAAAACTATTTTTGTGAAAAGTCAAAAGCAAACTTTCAAATGCAATTAAAAATTATCTACCGAGTAAAATTCAAATCCCTGTAATTTAAGTTCTAAATAAGGTATAAGCAAAATTCAAACACTATTAGAAAGAAAAAAAGTTTGTATTTTAAACTGTCATTAAAATTGGAAAATCGAACCTTTGAAAAAATCTTTTTAAAGGTGTACGGATATCTTAAACAGCAGAGATTCTTGAGAAATATTTACTGAATTTCTTTAAGAAAGTTTTTTATATGAATAATTTGAAAATTTTGTATTAATTCTCAGCTGTTCGTTTCATTGGGACAGTTTTTTTTTTTTTTTGTAGCGACAGTCATGAAGAAAACAAAGTATTTATCTGATACTGAGATTTTCGAAATAGTGAATGAATCTGATAGTAATGAAAGCGAAAATAATCCAAATCTGTACACAGACATTAAAGTAAAAAAAAAAAGGTCTAAGATGTGCCCTTTGCTCAAAATCTTGCGTGAAGCGTCAAAATATGTGTGTAAGACATGTGACGTTGGACTATGCATTGATTTTTTTTTTATAAATATACCATACAGCAAAATAAGATTTATCTTTTGTATCTATATATTCTATATAATGGTGCATCATTACGCCATGAAATTTATATAACATATGTAAATATAAAAGTATGATTTTTTATGTAATTTTATATATAAAACATTCAATTTTCGATTAAATCTTTTTTTCGTTTGTATATAATAAGTTTAATGCATTTTAAATAATATATGTAAGTACCAAAATATTTTAATGAATAGCCGATTTTAGAGGAGTTTTTTCACGAATTAGGCTTAGTATCTAAAATCGTCTGGGCATAGCATAACACTCCGCGGTAAGAAGCCGCGGGCTCAGAGAAGCACTTCTTTTTTCTCCTTCCGGTCGAGAAAGGGTTATAGATCAATCTTAGTAGCAACGGAAATTATATTGTACAAGAAATGTTATAAAATGTATGAAAAAATGTATACTTTGCATTCACTTCACAAATGGATAGAACTTTCCAGTTAATCTGATATATTTCGGCTGAGTGAAAAACTTTTATTTTTTGGACAGCCCGATACGTTTGATACTTCATTTAACTTTTCCCGGAACTGCAAACACATCAACTAGAAATATAGCACTTGTTGAAACTTCTTTCCTTTCGAAAAATTTGCCCTCTGAAGGAGAAGGTTGGTATTCGATACGTCTTAGCAGCCGTTCGATACATTGTAACTTTTGTTACTCAAATTATTGAACACCTATTTATCGACTTACTCTGAATTGGTACCTTATGTATGACAAGTACGTACTACGTAAATATAAAGTATTAAAAAGGAAATATGAATCTTGAATGAGAGTTGAGAAATGAATATTTATTATACTAGTATGCTTATATGGCGCGATTGCCAAGGGGGAAGATGGTTGTCAGCTGTTTCAAAAAAGGAATATAACTTAAGAATTAAATTATTAAATGACATATTGATGCGTGTGCAGATTTTTTAATTATTTAGTATTACATATTTTTTGTTTTAAACATTTTACGAGGTGGTCCGAAAAGTATCCGTGTCAGGAAATGGAAAAGAGGTAATGAAGTTTTATTGGCGCAAGAGCCAGATGGGGCCATACTGCGCCAAACAAGGTAAACCTGCGATCTAGACGTTGAAACAATGAAAAAAGATGGATCGACAAGAAAGATCAAGTGAGAAAGTAAAGTTTATTGCCGCAAGAACCAGATGTGGCTAAGCTGCGCCAAACAAGATTTAACTGTGGTCTAGATGAGAAGAAATTGAAGAAAAGACACAAATTGGTTGACAAGAAGGAGGGTCAAAAATAGAGAAGGATTGCTAGGGAGTCCCGGGAGAGCGTAACCCGTGTTTACCAAAGACAGTAAACCCCATGAGAAAGAAAAAGATCACTAGGGTGCCTCGGGGTCATAATGTCCTTACTTACCTGAAGAAGGCAAGTCTCTGAGGTCCCCTGATATAATCCCCAGGGGCAGGGTGCCCGCCTATAACCCCAGACGCTGGGTACCTATTTGAGTCGCCTCTTACGACACGCATGAGTTACAGTGGGAATATTCTGTCATTCCCGGTCACCACACGGGTCTGGAAAAGAGGCAAATCACACTATTGTTATCAGCAGATCTATGCATAATCGTACATAACGTTCATATCATACGATATGTGGTTTTTAAATAATAAGATAACACTACTAAATAATAAGTACTCCTGCGCTAAACGCAAGGAACCAATAACTGTTTAGAGGTAAACCTTCTCTTTCGAATACAGTGCCTCTCCTTTCTTTTAACAAACCCCTCTAGCCGTAGCCTTCGTTCGCATTAGAGTTATTTTTTTTTGTTTCGCCGGAAAAATGATAAGTGAGAAACGAATTGTTGTGAAATTTCACAAGCTTGGGTTGGGTTGGTTGGTTTTATTAACGTCGCACTAGAAGTAATACGAGGGCTTTTGCAACGGACACATCGTAATTTGAAACCTCGGTCAAGTGATGAGAGCGACACATGAGCTGGCAGCCCCTCTCCTAACTTCCACACGACACCAACGGGAGCACTTTGAGCCATGATAGAATTAACGTGTATCAGTCCCAACAACACGGCGGGTCTTCAGTAGCCTCAAGATTCGAACCGACAACTCGACGGAAACCGCCAGCCTCGAGTCCGTTACCATGACCACTAAGGTGACTCGGCCACCATGCAACTTAAGAAAACCGCTACTTAAAAGTTATAAATTTTTGAAAGAGGTGTATGGCAATGCATGCTTATCACATGCACGTGTTTTTGAGGGTTTTAAGCATTTTCAAGATGGCTATGTTGAAAATATCTCACTTTCGGATCGCCTTTGCACGTCAAAAACGGATCACAATGTCAAAAATATCGGTCATCTGATCCAATATGACCATCGATTAAGTATTCTTGCGATTGCTGAGATTGTAGGAAGTGACAAAGAATCCGTACGACAAATTTTTCCCCAAAGACAATGCGCCAGCTCATTCCACATTGTCTATCAAGAGTGTGTAGCCAGTGTTAGAACATCCGCCTTATTCGTCGGATTTTGAGCCATGCGACTTCTCTCTGTTTCCTGAGGTGAAACCTACATTAAAAGGAACAAGATCTGAGTCTGTCAAAGCTGTGAAAGAGAAAGAGGCACGTGCCTTGATGGAGCTGAAAGAACACTTCCAGCACTGTTTTGAACTATGGAAGATTAGAATGGAGCGTTGTAGGGACCGAGAAGGGGTGCTTATCGAAAGAAAAATATGTAAATGTGTATGACATCAAAATAAGATGTTTTACAGCATAAATCTCGTTATTTAATAGGCACACTTCGTATGCGAATTAAAGTTGGACATTTTGAAAAAATACTGTAATACGTTTCGTTTTAATATTTTAAACATTACATTAGAGACTTATAATGATGTCTTAGTGCTGGGAAATGAAATATTGCTTAAAAAATATATACTTTTAAAGATATCCAATTGTCGAAACATTATTTCTGAAATAAATGGACAAATTATGTTAAAATAGTAAAATTTTTCTTCTCAATTTCAGCATGAGCCAAGTATATTATTTTTACGTGATATAACATAAGAATTAGTGATCCCTGGAGTGCCTAAATTATCAAAAATATGGTACATATTTATAAATGCTGGGAAATCTGACAATTATCAAGGAATTCAAATCATAAAAAAAAATAAAGTTCTTTGAATATTAGCATAATAATTCAAAAACGAAACGTGAACAAATTTAAAATGATAAATGTCACTCTGAAATAAAATTTGAAGTCGTAATTTCGTTCGAAATGTCTCTTCTTGTTATTTTAGAGACGAAACGAAAATTTACTGCTATCTAATTACCAGGTGAGGTTATACATTACTTCCAAAAATTGAATTAAGTTTCCGTAAAGGAACTGTGAAATGGTAAGCAATAGTATAGAAAAATAAATTTTACAGTTCTTTCAAATGTATCATTTCATCTCATATAATATATGTATTATAATTTTCTTTCGTATCTTATAAATATTTTCGGCGCTAATTAACTTTAATAAGTAAGTAAATTCATTGCACATAAAATCCATTTGAATAAGGTACGTGCGAGAAAAACCGCTCTTATTTCAAACTGAATTAAAATAGCGTGCAGGAAGTTGAAATTTTTTTAGAAAACACGTTGATTATTAAAGCTATTGTGGTGTGTGCCTCTAATTATCAAGCCCTACAGCTATCTTAAAGTCTAATTAAGTAGTGAATAAGTTCCAAAATTCCATTTAAGAGAATGGGAGAGAAAGGCAATACAATTTATTACCTCTTTACTTAGAACATTCAAGCTCCTTCTCTTTTTTGAGTCTCTCTTAACTCAATTAATTCTAGTTTATATTCTAATAATAAAGTCTTAGCTTGCCAAATCCCTCGTTCCCATTAAAACAATTTTTATTTTTCACAGATTAAGCTGATATTACTTTAACTAGAAGTGACTTCAGTCCAAACGATTAATTACTATAAGTCAGTTCAGTCTACAATTATCTATCAGCTTGCCGTTATCTTTTATCTCATTTCTTATTCCTTTCCGCATCACCATCCTTAATTTAATTCACCACACTTCTGAAATTCATCTAATTTACCTTATCGCGTTTCATTTGGTTGGTAAGGAGTCGAAATTGCTTGCAATTGAAATTACTAAAAGTTCTTGAGGTTTAGTGAAGAGAAAAATACCGAAAAAACCTACGTCACACAATGTTTTCTTTTTAAGTTTTTATAAGAATTATGGTTTTAACTTTGAAATGCAATATTTTGTAAAACACGCTTTTCTGCATGAAATGCGGAAAGAGAAGATAATAATGTCATTTTTCTGATTTTTCGTGATAAATCCATTTCTACCTAGTTTCATCAATAAAGAAAAGACAGAATTGTGTAATTTTTACGATTGGTTGGTTGGAAGCAACACGAGGGCAATTGGCGACGGATCTCGTAATATTGAGCCCAAGTCTAAGACGACACAGGAGTCGGCACCCCTTCACCAATCTCCCACATTAGGAGGACTTTGAACCTTGGCAGATTTAACGTGCATTAGCCCGGTCAAGTAACTTTTACGAACAAAACCTTTTATCTATTTGAAATTAATCGAAACAAAGTAAGAAAAGACAAATTCATATTCTCTTACATAAATTTCTGCCTGTTTGTTGACCAGGCTATAAAAAAAGAAATATATCACACGAAAAAGTAATAAGTATAATATTAAGGGGACATAAGTCCCTAAATTTTCAATATTGTCGATGTTTCGAAAAAATATATATTATAGCCCAAGTCTTCGGAAAAGTTTTGGTTCCAAACGTGTAACGTTACTACCAAAATTTGCAGAATTATTGAGAACAAACTAAAATTTGCTCATTTTTTTCTCGTTATTTTAAAAATTTAAATAATTAATTTAAAAATGAAAAAAAAAAAAAAAAAAAAAAAAAAAATCGTAGTTTGCGCTGAGGATTTTTTAGAAACTGTTAATTATATTAATTTAGAATTTCATACACATGTTCTAAATAAGTTTCTTTATGACTTATGCATCGATGTTTAGACAAATAATTAATAGGAAGCATTTTGTATAAATTTTAATTAGATTTTTTCTTACAAATTAATAATTGTATTTTTTTAAATAAAAATTCTTAATGTTTTAAAAAAATATGCATTACTTCAAAACTGAATATTTTTCTACTATATAACTAATACTTTTATTAGTTTTGATTGATGTTATATTTCAAAATTCTGTCCACAGTAAAATGTGGAGTTTCGTAATTTTGAAAAAAAGTGTCCAATGTACACGTTTGTTAAATTATAACTTTTGAGATTTCTTGAAAATTACGTGAAACGTGAAAGTAAATATTTATGAATATTACGTGGTAAAAATATCAAGCTTCTGTTTTGTTTCTTTGGCAAGTTGTATTAGTTTGAAAATAGATGTTTTTCTCATACACTGGTGATTTTGTAAAGAGTCATCTAAGATCCCTTATATATAATGTACAAATGAAACAAAAAGTTCACACACGGGTATTACAGCCACTAGTGATGTTGATTCTGCTCTCAGTGGCAGTATTGGCTGCAGCTACAAATTTCCGTAAACACTGAGATTCATGTATGAACCAAAAACAATTTGAAGAAATCGCTCACATATAAATAAAGAGTATCAAAACACATAGCAGAGTCAACCCATTGCCATTCTTTGATTTTTCAAGCCCCCCCCCCCGCCGGGGGAGAAATGGCGACCTTACCTGATCAAAATACACATGACTGTCCAGGGAAACAACAATAGCCTCGTTCTGAAAAATTATTCTATAAATAAATCTCAGTGTATTGCTAATGTAACGTCGTGATCCAGAATTTATGGAATGGATCGGTAGCGTGAAGGAATCACACAGCTTAAGTGAAATTACTTCTTTATTGTACAATTGTGTGACTTATACTCAAGTCAGAAGACGTTTTCGCCCTATTACTCTTCACACAAAGTCCCGAATAAAGTACCTCATACAAGATACCACGAGTAGGAATTTGTCCACATGAATTAGTCCCTAAAAGATAAAATTCACCAAAATCGCAAGAACAGGAATCAGCCTAAATTGCATCGTCTCTCACTCACTCCTTCGGGATCCCCTTCTTTCGCTCTCTTCGCCAGGATCCCCCTTCTTTGTTTTTATCTGTCCCTTTTAAATCCCAGGGTAGGGCTGAATCACGCCCCCTTCTTCGATTCATTTTCCTTTTTCATTGAACAGCCAAATTTCACAAACAGCCTCCGTTTCTGTCCCCCAACACCATTCGGTCTTTTATGCCAATACCCAGTTTAACGCACGTGCATGCAGATGTCAGACGTAAAACGGCTAGGCCCTAATCCCCATATATATCAATGACATGGGTCACAATACCTCACAAAGAGGAATCAACCCTATCACATCTGTGTAGCAGAGTTAGGTGTTCATGAATGCAGCTGACCCAGATTTGGCTCATTTATTGATTTGGAGTAGTAAACTTTTTATTACGTCTTTGAATGGGAAGTTGGGAAGCGAAAACAGAAGTTCAATGCAAATGTCTCTATCTATAGCCTACGTTACACTATAGATACTTCCTAACTTCCTTATCACTGTAGATTCATATGCTGGTTACATTTGAAACTACCTTTGAAAACACCAGTTGGCTGTATTACGAATATTAGACCTAATATCCTCATATATCTTATGTTTAAATATTACCAGTATTTTGAATGCAATGATTTAAATAGAGGATTATTCAAAATGAATCATCAAATTTCAAAATTCCGTAATTTCAAAACTAAGCGACACAGAACGACAAGGAATGCATGAATTCGGAGGGAAAATGTGAATATTTTACATTTTGAACAATAGATGGCCTCAGTATGTTCGTGAAGCTTCTTTGTCCTTCACGAAATCTGTTTTCTAAGCTTTCCCAGAGCTACCTCGCTGTTGGATTGATCGCAGTGTACCAGATGATGTTACACAGCTAACCACCTAAGTCACCTGATATGACCTCATGGGATTTATAAAAGAAATAGTGTATAGGCCCCCCTCTATTCACAGATTTATGTGAACTTAACGGATCCCTGCTTCTGTACAATTAATTACCATTGAGGCTTTACAATGTGTTTGGCTGGAAATTACATATCAAATAAGCATTATACGAATAACTGAAATAAGTTATATCGAACTTATATCGAATATTGAATAAGTTATATCGAACTTATATCGAATATTGAATAT